>NW_021025079.1:491138-532135 GCF_004153795.1 Camellia sinensis
GGCGACTGGGGAGACACGCTCTAGCATACTGTAGCCCAGAACTCTGTGAGTAACGTTTGTGTAAAGATATGTTCGCAAATGATTCTCTTCTGAACAACTGAACTGTACTTTTTTCTGAACTGATTACTGTTAACTGAATGAATGTATGTCCTATATTCTGAACTGTATTGTGGCATCTTTAGCACCTACAGTTTATTGTTACTGTTACAGAGATCTCTGTCGGTTCCCTTGTTGGAACCACTACTGTTTACTGACTGATGGCCATCATTACTGCTCGGTCTTTTAAGACCTACTGTTTACTGTACTGTTATGCTAATGGGTGTACCACATATGACTGTACTGACTGAACAACTGAAATACTGTTTAAATGAACTGTTTTCATACTGTAAGGACATTCATTCTTAACCTCTTTACGCATTATGTTATTCACTAGGCTTTAGTTCACTGCTCATATATATATGTAGGTGTTCAGGCACCGGACCGCGGCTAGGAGCGTCAGGGTTACTCCAGTTTTGTCAAGCCAACCTTTGTGCCTCACTGCGAGGTTCCAAGCCTATTTTGCTAAGGCTTAGGGGTGTTTTAGGTTCCCCCTTCTGCACCGTCTTACTGTTCTGTATAGACTGAATGTTGACCGTGCTATTATGTAGGGATTAAGTCCCTAGTCTGAATGATTGTAAATATTGTACATACTGTTCTGTACTGTTTATGTATATATGTATGAAAAGTCTTTTTGCATACAGACTGTCACAGCTCATTGGGCATTGTTTAATTACTGTATTGGCTTTCGCCAGGCCCTGTACTCTGTTTTACTGTACTATTGTTAAGCAGGCCTTCGGTAATCTTGGATTACTGGCCGGTTACGGTGCTAAACTCATAGGGCCGGGTTTGGGTCGTGACAGAAAAGTACATAGTAGATAAATAACAAACAAGACTTGAAAACTTTATTGCCAACACCCCCCTCAAGATTTGATTAATATACGGATTCAAAATACGGAAAAAAATGAATGAACAAGAATGAACGAAACCAATTATATCACAACGTTTAAAATTGGGCAAATTACCAACACCCCCCTCAAGATTTGATTAATATACGGATTCTTCCTGAGATTTGAGAAATTACATTCTATCCCCTAAGATTTATATTTGCATAACAAATTGCTCCCTCATTTGTTATGCAACTATAACCCTTAAGGGGCAATTTGCAATTTCTTATACCTTAAGGGGAATTTGTATTTTAGTCAAATCTCGAGAGGGGTGTTGATAATTTGCCCCTTAAAATATGAAAAGTTGAAGGAACTTTTAGCTATGAATAACCAAAATTACGACTAAATTCGACACAAATGTCTTAAACTAAACTAAATTGACACGGATGTCTTGCGTTAAGTATTTTGAGTTGGTTGAGCTGGATTGGATTGGATTCAGTATCCGTTTCTTATCTTCAAATGGCCTTTTATAGGAGCTTCATGTGTATTAGGAATCAACGTGCCTATTTGGTAGAGGTTTTTTTCAGCTTATTTCAGCTTTTAGCTTAATTTAAACTGTTTTATGGTGTTCGGTACAACTTAATAATATAGATTATAGCTTTTTATAAGTCAAAAATCAATTTTTTTTTGAAGCGGCTATAGGGGTGCTTAAGTAATTCAGCTTAGCCGGCAAGTTGGGAATGGAGGAGTAAAATTACTTAAATGCCCCACATCAATTTCAACTATTACCAAAAAAACCAATATATAAACTCTAGACCAAACACTGTTCACTTCTTCAGAAAAGAGAAGTGCTTGAGGGGTGATTTTGTCACGACCCAAACCCATCCCTATGGGTTTAGCACCGTAACCGGCCAATAATCCGAGATTCCCGAAGGCCTGCTTAACAGTAAAACAGTAATACAGAGTACAGGGGCTGGTGGAAGCCAAAACAGTAATTAAAAGATGTCCAATGAACTGTGACAGTTTGTATGCAAAATACTTTTTTTTTTAAAACATATTTACATTCAGAACAAAACAGTACTATACATACATATACAAACATTCGGGTTAGGGACCAAGTCCCTACCTTAACAGTACAGTACAGGTCTATACAGTCTATACAAAAACAGAGACAGAAATGATGAATCTAAAACACCCCAGAAAGCCCTAGCTTGAAGGACTCGGAACCTCACAGTGAGGCACGATGGTTGGCTTGACAAGAAGGGAGTTTAAACCCAACGCTCCTAGCTCCGATCCAGTGCCTGAATACCTACATATATATATAAACAGTAAGCTAAAGCCCAGTGAATAACATATGCGTAAAGAGGTTAAGAATGGATGTCCTTTCAGTACTGAAAACAGTCATTTATCAGTATATCAGTCATTCAGTTTGTGGCTCATAATTCATGCCATAACAGTCATTCAGAAACTATAATAGTCATATATGGTACATCCAATAGCAAAACAGTACAGTAGGTCTTAACAGACCGAACAGTCAATGATGGCCATCATATCAGTAAATAGTAGTGGTTCCAAACATGGGAACCGACAAAGATCTCTGTAACAGTAGTAATAACAGTTCAGTAACAATAAATTACTATGGATGCCACGAATACAGTTCACAAATAGGACAAACATTCATTCAGTAAACAATGTCATTTCATAAAGCAGTACAATAATTTGTTCAGAAAATAATCTCAATTGAACATATCTTTACAACATTGTTACTCACAGACTTCTGGGCTATAGATAAGCTAGTACGCGTCCTCGGATGCCAACCCTACACAGTTACAGAACGAACACACACTAAGCTACACAGTTGAGAAAATAATAACTTAATCCCTAATTTGCCTCTGTGTGGTTCTACATCAATATCCTCATTAAGATGCCTTAAACTAAGCCTAAGAATGCCTAGGATGAAATGAGGATGCAAAGATGCACTTTAAAACACTTTTCAGAATTTTGCTAAAATAGGGATCCTGCTCGAGCGTGGGTTTTCCCGCTCGAGCGGACATGCAGACAAAAGGTATCCGCTCGAGTGGACTGTAAACTACAGTAAAAGTACTGGATGCATGAAATTCACGCTCGACACCCGCTCGAGCATGAGACACAAGTCCTCGCTCGAGCGTAAACTCTCTCGCTTGAGCGTACTGTAAACACATGCAAAGTACTAGATACACACATTTCACGCTCGAGCGCCACTTTCCTTGCTCGAGCGGACTGCATGAACACAAGGCATACGCTCGAGCATGGAGTTCCTCGCTCGAGCGTGAGTCCAAAATCTAGAATTTCCATATTTGAACCTCAAGCTCAAAACTCAACTCTAATGCATCAAATTCAATCATTTTGGGCCAATTTTCTGGAAAACACTTGTAAATTCATAGTATAACATGATTCAAAGCTTAATTTGTAAAATCAAGGCCCAAAGGTGAGTCAATTAAACCCATTTTCAAACAAAACTTCAAGAACATGAAGTGTAAGCAACATGCAAGAATTTAAACAACTTTAAAGCTTCAAATACTTGTTCAAAAGAGTCAATTTCCTCAAGAACATGTTGAATTCATGAACTATACTCAAGATATGAACATGAATGTAACAAATTTCATGAAACAACTTCAAAACCTTAATATAAGAGCATGCATGCATGATCTAGCTCTCAATTCAACATTCTAAACCAATTCTAGACTTAGATGACTAAATTACCATGAGCCATGCAAGACAATGCATAAATACATCAATGAGAGGTTGAATTCTCTACCTTAAACCTTGTATTTCAAGTGTAGAAGCTCAACTATGCAATTCTCTCTTTAATTCCTCTAAATTCAATCAAGGTTTCTAGTTGGACTCAAAGTCTCCAACACTCTAGTTCTTTCTCACGTTTTTGGTCTCAGAGAATAGGGAACAAGTGATACATCAATATGTAATAGGCTTCAAATATGAATTGATAAGTGGCCCACTATCATAGCAATTTGGTGAATAAGTCCAACTCTTGTAATTTAACATTATTAAATCTAATTTAATCATACCAAATCAAATTTCAATCAAATATACCATAAAATTACATAAATTCCAATTAGCATAAAACATTAATCAATTTCAGATTCGGCCGCCGATAAGGCCTTCAATTTGCAGTTTAAAACATAAAACACGAACAGATAATTTAACAGTCAAACAGATAGACATGCATTTAAACTAACACACTCAATCAATTAACTCAAAATTTCAATCAATTCAATTACTTATCATGATCAGTCTCAGTTTAGCAATAATCAGTGGTGTTATCAGTAACCAGTAGTGAGAGTTGTCACAGATTTCCAACGCGATTTTCGACAGCGATTTCTTGACCTAGCTCTCTCTCTCTCTCTCTCTCTCTCTCTCTCCGGCGCGAATCAATGTTGCCATCTGTAGCAGAGGTTGATGAAGACGAAGAGCTTGCTCTTGGACCCTTATTTAAAATAGAAGAGAGACGAAAAAGCCAAATAGACCCTAAGCAAACCTACCTACAATATCCATGGCTTCCAAATTCATTTCCAATTTCATCTCCTTTTTCACACCACCAAAACCAAAACCAAAACCACCACCACCCGAAATCCCTCTCCTCTGCCTCTCTCCCTCATCTTTTTCTTCGTCGAAAAACAGAGCTGGGTTTGTTCCACTAGTCACGTCCAATGAGGGCTACAACATATCTTATTTATTAGGTTTGTTCCACTAGTCTCCTCTGCCTCTCTCAATAGCTTCAATTCCACTCACAAGCATCCTACGAAGCTCTCCTCTAAGCTGGCCTACAAAGCTCCCCTCCAATTTATCACCAAACTCATCACCTTCGCTTGCACTGCCGACTCAATCACCTACAGTCGCTACTGTGCCTTCTGTGTCTGTGATGGACTCTCCTTTCTCTCCGGCGGCTAGGATTATTGTTTGTTTAATAAAATAAAATAATAATAAAAAAATATCCGGCGGCTAGGATTTTCATTGTTTGTTTAATAAAATAAAATAATAATAAAAAAATATTAATTAATATTCATGTATTTACAAACTAAAATGAATATAATTTGAAATTTTTAATTGGTATTTTACCATTTTTTAAAAAAGAAAAAAAAAGAAATATTAATATTCATGTATTTACAAACTAAAATGAATATAATTTGAAATTTTTAATTGGTATTTTACCATTTTTTAAAAAAGAAAAAAAAAAGAAATAAGAAAAGAAGAGAATAAAAAATAATTAAGAGAAGAAAAAATAAAAAAGAAAGAAGAGAAAAGAAAATAGGAAGAAAAATAAAATAAAATAAATAAAATGAAGAAAAAGAAAAAGGAAAAGGAAAGAAAAAAAAAAGAAAGGGAGAAAATGACATTATATAGCAAAAAATTATTTTATAACTTATTCAACAAAATACTACTCTATTAATTAAATTTATAATCTCAAAATTACATTAAACAAATTAATAATTTATATTTAAAATTATAATTTATAATAGGTTAAGTCCTAATTTATAATTACTTTTTTCCGTCACTAAGCAAACGGCCCAACATTTGATTCTTCTCAATCAATTCTTGTTGGTGGGAATAGCATGCTTCGTAGATTGTTATTTGTCCCATCATGGCCATTTAAGCATTCAGTGGTGGTAGGGACCCCAGTGGGGCATCCTCAGCACCCAGTAGCCCAAAAATAATTTTTTTTCCTTTCCTTCTAATTACGCGGTGCCGCATGGCATGGGGGTCACTGGAGGTCACTGTGGGTGGGGTCTCAAGCTTTATTCTTAAGCATTTCTGTGTATCCCAAAAGAAGCGGACAGTTCAACCCTTTCTATTCTTAGCCATTAATTTTATTGATAGTAATGATTTAAAGTTTTAAATAAGAAATTTTAAATTTATTATTAGTGACGTGGAAATAAAAAAAATAAAATAAAATAAAATAAAACAAAACAAGACACAACATATATTGGGCTATTTTGGGAACTTGGCTAAAAGCCACTTTTTTTAGTTAGTAGCAAAAATTAAAAGTTGGCTTTTTTGGCTTTTTTTTCATTTGGCAAGTTGGTTTTTAGCCAACGGTGCAATTACAATTTTTACCCCTCATGGGTCACAATGTGTTACATAGGTTCAGTTGTAAATATTTTAAATAAATGGGGGTAGTTTAGTCATTTTATTATGATTTGACATCATAAACAAATATTAATCAAAAAAGTCAAAAGTCACTTTTTACCAACTTTCCAAATCATTTGTCTAAAAAAGCCAAAAGCTTGGTTAAAAGCCAAAAAATCACTTTTTACCATCTTCCCAAAACAACCCAATGACTTGAATCTTTGGAGGGGTAATGGATCTTTGGAGGATTGTTACGTGAATAATGACTTGAATCTTTTTTTTTCTCACCCCTTTGACTCCCTCTTTACTTGATTGGTTACTTTTTTTTTTCTTTTTTTCTTTTTATTCATTCTACTTTAATCATCACCCGCCATGTATATGTGAAGAAGTGATAAAAATAGTGATTAGAGGAATCTCAATCATCACCCTTGCTCCGTGTCTCCCATCAACTACTTTCTTCATATTCCCTATACATCTCCATAGAAATAGCAACAGTCGAGTTTTTTTATTCTTAGCCATTGCAGTGTCCTTTATCTCTTGGTTGGATGCTCGCCAAGTGGTGCATCTCTTGAAAATCTTCCAGTTGATTTATTGATGTGGCCATTAGGAGAATCAATCCTAATTTAATAAGAATCTTTTGATTTAACAACTCAACCCATTTCATCATTGTTCATCATTGATTTATATCCCAAAATAGTAGGCCTGCTATGGAGACCTCTGGAATGAAGATCCTCTCCTTGCAGCTTTCGTGTTTGCGTCCGTCCTTGCAGGCCTACGGGTCTATTTTTAGGCCTAATTTTGATAATCCGAACTGTTCATATTTTATGATTTATTCAGTATATCATACCTGTAAAAAATCAAGTTGATCGGATATCAGAAAGCATATGTTCGGAAAACTGTTTATTAAATTCTTTAAAAAATAGTGTTTAGTTTAATTTTTCAAACACATACTTTCTGATATCCGATCAACTTGATTTTTTACAGGTATGATATACTGAATAAATCATAAAATATAAACGGTTCGGATTATCAAAATTAGGCCTAAAAATAGACCCGAAGGCCTACAAGGACGGACGCAAGCACAAACTTGCAAGGAGAGGCTCCTGACTCCTAGAATTACATACTATCAGACTTTTATATTCCAGATGGCACTTTTTCGGAGAATTCTATTTACATCTGAAAAATAATTGAGTATTCTTAGACCAAGTTTGGAAAGACTAAATAAGTATATTTTTTAACTTTTTTTATATTATGTGTAAAAAAAGTAGAGATGAGATGTTGATTGATGTGACCCAAAAAAGATAAAAAGATGAAATAAGTGTATTTTTTTAGTTTAGCCAAACTTGACCTTAATTTCTAAATACACTCTGCTTAATTATTTAAAATTTTATGTTATTTTCAGTATATTTTATAATATTTTTCAAATAACCCTTGAGTAAATCTAAATAAAAAATAATAATAAATTTTTTTAAAACAAATGTCAAACTAATTATCAAAACATATCTTCAATGAAGAAATGATAATGTGATCAATCCAAAAATTACTGTTTGTAAGGACAATCCAACTAATTTATTTGTTTTTTTTATTATTATTATTATTTTGAAGAAAAAGTGAATATAGATTATTAGGCCCCTATGGTGATCATTTGGGTTTTACCGGTGAAAAATAGTTTGTGAATTGTTCCTTATTCAATTGTTTGGATTTTAGATTCGTAAAAATAGAAAAGTAGAAACAAATCGAAAATCCAAACACAATTTAGTAGACAACATATGGAGATTGTTGTTAATAACTTGTGATAGAATTTATTTTGTTGTTTAATTCTATCAAAACTTCTACATCAGAGCTTGAAGTTCAGTTTGAATTGAGAATGACCAAATTATGTGATCATCTAAAAGTGTATTAATTTTGAAAAACAGTTTAAAAAGATATTGAGGTTGTATGGCTCAACTTTAAATGGTTTCATATTCAATTGAATACGTAAATTGTTTTAAATTTGGAGAAGTTACACAATATTTTGATTATTACTCTCATTTATTGTTGGATTTTGTTCAAATTTTCTTCTAGGGTTTAGGGTTTCAAAATAATAAAAAATAATCAGTTTGTTAGGTTATAGCTTTCAGAAAATAGCTTTTAGAAAATTCTATTTTTTTATTTTCCGTATTTTAATGTTTTTCATGATTTTTTTAATACTTTAAGCAATATTTTTTAATTTTTAGACATATAATATAAATATACCTACAAAGTATAATATTTGTGAAAAAAATCTTTAAAAAATAAACTAAATACCAAAAATATGAAAATTCAGTACATTTTTTGTATTTTTGTGTATTTAATAATTTTTTAAAATATTTTTTCACAAATATTTTACTATTTAGAAACATCTAAGTAAGGTGCATCTAAAAATGCAAAAAAAAAAAAAAATTACTTAAAATTTAAAAAATATTCACTAAAAACAAAAATTAAAAAACACGAAAAACAAAAAAAACTTTGGCCTTGTTTGATATAACTCTTAAAACATAATTTTTGAAAAAAAATTTCAAAATTTTGTTTGGTTGGAATTTTTTTTAAAAAAAATTTAAAAATCACTTTCTCTCTCCTACACATCAATCAATCACTTTTTCTCTTTTCTCTCTCATTCTCAATCATTTTTTCTCTCACACACATTTACTCAATTACAACAAAATATCAAATCATTTCAAATTCTCAAACTCTAAAACTATTTTCAAAATATACAACTAAATAAATCAAAAAAAATTCTAAACTTTCTCCCCAATTTTTTTTTTTTTTAAATTTATCTAAAAACACAAATCAAGCACACTTTTAGTTTTCAAAAAACTGAAACCAAACACACTGAATGATGTTGATGATAATGGTAAGTTTTGGTAAGATGTATTGGAGTTTTGGAGGACAGATGAAGATGAAGAAGAAGAAGAAATAACTTTGATCTCTCGGGGAAGAAGATACAGAGATTTGAATAAGAATAATTAATTATGGTGTATCATGAGAATTTTTTTTTTTATTTTAAGATTTAATATATATTATCCTTATTAGTAAATTTACATTAAGATATAATATGAATTTAAATTGGGCGTATTGAGATATTTTTAGGGTTTAAATAGAAGGGTTTTTTTACTGGCCGGTCCTACCTTTTATACTTATTCCCCTCTTAGTCCTGAGTTTTGCTCTTGTGCACCAACAGGTCCTGAGCCTTTTTTTTTTGGTACCGTTTTACCCCTCCTCTGTTTTGGCACGTTTCTGTTTAGATTTTCCATCAAAATATTGTGTTATGCGTATGGGTTTGTGATTTGGATTTCTATGGAACTTCACGATTTGCTAATGTATTATTATGGAGCTTTTGTGATTTGTGATTTCGCGCTTGGTGTATTTTCACGATTTGTGATTTGCGATTGCGTGTTTGGTGAATCTTCCTATTTGCGATTTCGCGTTTGGTGTATTGTTACATCTTCTGATTTGCGATGTTGTGGAGTTAGGTTGACTGGTATGTTTGATTTTGATTTCAATTTCAATGTTTTGGCTGTTTCAATTTCAATGTTGTGGAGTTAGGTCGACTGGTATGTTTGAGTCAGGTCGACTGTATTCTGATTTTGTTGTGATATTGTTGTTACTCTGTTGTTTCTGTTGCGATTGAATTTGTATTTTGATCATGATATTGAAAGCTTTGAGATATGTATATGCAAAGAATTTTATATTTTTGTTTGTTTTTGTTACGAAATTGCCTTGATTGAACACAGGTGCTGGTTTGTTATTTTATACAGTGATAATTTTATCACTAAGTATTTTGGGGGTGTTGTTGGATTAACTTTTTTCAACAGTGATAAATCTATCAGTGAGTATGGGAATAGGAGATGAAAAGGTTGCATAATGTAATGGTAAGATTCAAATCGAGTTACCATGTCTAATAAATGCAAGCCTCATTCACTGTTCTTGGTCTTTGGTGGTGTTAACTGTTAAAGTTATCAGTGTTGGTTTTTTGTTGTGTTTGAGTTGGTTAATAATTTTATCACTGTATTTGATTTTGTTTTAGGGTGTTTGAGTTGTTTGCTGAAATATAATTGTTGTTTGTTGTAGGATTTATAGTGATGGAAAATTGTTTGTTTCTTATGTGCAAGTTTAGAGGTGTGACACTGGTTATCAAGTATAATGATGGATTTAATTTCAATGATTTGGTATATAAATTGTGTGCAAAGTGGAGTGAGTTAGTTTGTAGTTCTTTGAATATATCGTAACATTCTTGTTGTGGTCTACAAAGTGAAGAGGATTTGGAGGTTATGGTTGGACTTGCACTTTCTTGTGATATTCATTGTATTAATGTTTTTGTAAAGTGTTGTTCTTTGGGTGAAGGTTATATGATTTATGATGGTAAAGCTAGTAGTAGTAGTAGTAGTAGTGTTATTTGTGAAACTGATTTTTTGCCTTCATTTTATTCAAATCAACGGAAACCTTTGCTCTCTGATGAGTGGGTTAATTGTTTGAAAAGAGTGGGACAAAGGTTTGCTCAAGAAGTTGTTGAATTTCGAGATGCGTTGTCAAAGTATTCTATTCATTTCGGTTTTGATTTTGATTTTGTTAAGAATAAGGATCGTGTCACTGTTCATTGTAAGAGAATGGCTGATTTGGGATGTTTATGGAGCGTGCATGCTAGAGTGGAAAATTATAGTAAAGATTTTGTTATTAAACAATTTGATGATGTTCATACTTGTGGATCTTCTTTTCGTACAGTTAAACATGCTAGGATGACTTCAAGTATGATTGGTTGGTTAATTTCAAGTGATATTCGTAATAAGGCTTTGACATTGGTTAGTAAGGTAGTTTGTGATTTCAAGGACTATTATGGAATAGAAGTTTCTTATCGGCGAGCTTGGATGGGTGTTGAAAAAGCAAGGGGTCTTGTTTTTGGTGACTATTCATCATCATTTGACGATTTTCGTTGGTATGTTGATGTCTCTAATGATTGTAATCCGGGGAGTGTTTTTGATATGGAATTTGATGTTGATAGTAAAGGAAGACATTTCAAATGCTTGTTTTTCGCTTTTGAGGCATGTATTCATGGTTTCAAGTATTGTCGACCTATGTTGATGCTTGATGGAACTTTCTTGAAAAGAAGACACAAAGGTTGTTTATTGGCTGCTACGACAAAAGATGATAACCAAGGTATATTCTCTGTTTATTTGTTATTATTATTAAAACAGTGATAATTCTATCATTTTTGTTACTAGAGAGTGTTGATTATTGAGTATGGTCAATTTATTAGTGATAAATTTATGCTGTATACTTTTGTTGAATTTTTATATTTATACAGTGATAAATTTATTATTCATTAATTCTATATGCTATATGCTGTTATTGAATTTTTGTAGTTATACAGTGATAAATTTATCTATGGCTGGTGCTATATGTTATATACTTTGTGTTTTGATTTTCTTTTTGTAATTTTTTTTATTTGTTATTGATAACGTGTATATATATATTGTTTGTAGGTTTATATCCGTTATGTTTTGCCATTATTGATAGTGAAAGTTATGACAGTTGGCATTGGTTCTTGTCAAAGTTATTTGTTATTTTGACTCCGGGGAGGGATATTGCGTTTGATACTGATCGGCATGGAGGTTTGCTGAAAGCTTTAGCTGAGGTCTTTCCGTTTTCTTCTTATTCTTTTTGTCTAATGCATTTGAAGACCAACTTGAAGATTTATTTGTCAGTGAAGAGTCATGAATCTAAAGAGTATTTGCTTACTTTTTTTAGTAGATGTACATATGCTTCTACTATTAAGTTGTTTAATGAGCTATTTGAAGAATTTAAGGGTCATTGTGGTCATAATGTTGAGAAGTTTATTGAGGATTTGCCTAATAAGTGTTGGTATAACGCTTATTTTCAAGGCAAAAGGTATGTTAAAATGTGCACAAATGCTGCGAAATCTTTTAATTCACGGATTAGGGATGAATGCCATTTGTTTTCAATTAGTCTTGTTGATGCTATACGGGTGAAACTAATGGAGCAATTTTCAAGAAGGAGAGAAGTTGGGAATAAGTGGAATTGTATTGTTTGTCCTTTTGCAGAGAAAAAGTTGGAAGAAGCTTTTAATGATACAAAAGCATAGATAGTTAAGAAATGTAGCGATGACATTTATGAAATCCAATTGGATCATTCAGTTATGGTTGATATTGGGAAACGTTCTTATTCTTTTCGATTGTAGGAAATTGATTCTTTTCCTTACAAACATGGTTTTTGTGCTATACAGAGAAGTGGGAATGATCTAAATTATTTTCTTGATGATTACTATCGTGTTAGTAGTTATTGTGATTCTTATTCACATTTTATCTATCCAGTTTCTAGTATGTGGAAGCCAAATGTAGTTGATGATGACGTTGTTTTACCTCCTCTTTGTAAGAGACCAGCTGGACGTCCAAGAACAGAGAGAATACCTTCTAAGAGTGAAATCAAGAGAATTAGGTGCAATAGGTGTGGAAAGATGGGAACTCATAATCGGAAGACATGTAAAGAAGCTTTGTTTTAATTGTATTGATTTTAATTGAATTACTTTGTTGAGAGTTGAGAGGTGTTGCTTGCATTGAATGATTGAGTATTTTTTGAAAGATGTATCATTTTGGTACTTGCATTGAATGATTGAGGAATTTGTTGAACATAAATTATATTTTTTGCTGATATTTTTACAGGATTAAGTTTCACAGATTTATATTATTTGATTTGGGTTAAATGTAGTTGCTATTTTTGGTGTTTTATACAGTGATAAATTTATCACTGGTTGTTTTGGACAAGTTGGTGAATTATTTTTTTGTATGAATGATAACTTTACCATTGTCTGAAGGAAGCAATCAACCATTAATGGGGTTCCTGAATTTTGTTATTTTCAAGAATGATAAATTTATCACTGATTGTATGGGAAGAGTTGACGGTTTATTACATTTATGTCAGTGGTTGATAAATTGATCACTGTCATATCCAAGCAAATGTTCTTTTTTATAGTGATAAATTTATCACTAACTTAAACTCAACAAAAATCAATTGATGTCGCTAGTTATGCATGCTTTTTAATTCCCAATTTGGACAATGTAATAGTGTTTGTGCTTTAATTTTAATTTTTAATTTAGGTAAATTTTTTATTATTTTTTATAGTGTTTTGTTTACTTGAATTGGGGAAAAAGAATGAGAGAGAGAGAGAGAGAGAGAGAGAGAGAGAGAGAGTTGCTGGTTTTTTTTGTTTGAACAGTGGTAAATTTATCAGTATTCACAGTGATAAATTTGTTGAAACAGTGATAAATTTATCAGTGTAAACAAAATACTATAAAAAATAAATTTATCAGTATAGTGACTCCAAACCTGCTATTAACCTTTAAATTCAATACAAATAATCAGATTAGAATCAATATTTTGAATGAAATTTGCATAACAAGACTGATATCAAATTAAGAACCAATCACTGTCCATAACTTTGACATTGTAACAACCAAGCATTGTAATATTCATTGGAGCAAAGTAAGAACCAAAATCATCAAAATACAAGTAACACTGTAACAACCAAACAAGCAAAATGTATGAAGTATTGACATTCTAACAACCAAATGAATCAATGTTTCCTTTTGTTTTCTTTTCTTCCAGATCTGTTAATTATTGCGGAGGCAAGTCATCAATATTTTCATCAACTATTTGTTGTTGAGCAGCTTGTTGGTCAGTCAAGAAAATAGTTAACATATCAGCTCTCAATTGATTGCATTCTTCGTTGGAAAAAGTAGGCATTATGTTGTTTTTGAAAACATATTGCCTCATGATATAGTAAACAATGATTCCACAATCAAGCCTGCAAAAATATTTTGAAATCAAAATATTATAATTTGGTTTCGTTGCTTTTATTTTATTTTATTTTATTTTTATTTTTTTATAACAGTGTTTTGTTATTGATAAACTTACGACGTGTCTTCTTGTTGTAGGCTATTGATGACGCTCTCTGTCTCCTGTTGAAATTTATCAGGGTTGATGAGAGTTAGCTTCTCATCCTTTATGTACTTGTCAATAATCTCTCTCTACAACATATACATTTGTATAATTGTTCTATTAGAAAGTCAGTTGAAACAATTAATGATAAATCATGGATTTAAAGAATGATAAATATATTACTGTATAAATATTTTTGATATATAATTGAGCATGGATCAGGATTGATGCATTGGATAAATGGTAAGTTTGATAGTGAAAACGTTTTTATCACTTCATTTGCGGCATTGAAGTGTGGATCTTTAGGCATTGCTCCTCTTGGTCTCATGGAATTGTAGAATTTCCATGAACCTTCTTCAATGTCAAGGACAATTATTGCCCAATGAAAATTTTGGTAGATTGGGAAGAGAAGGTATCTTGCTTTCATGGCTTCAGGCATTAATTTGTTCAGCATTCTCTTTCTTGCTTCCTCATCTTTTGTTGCCAACAAGTGCTAACAAATACAAATAAAAAAAATAATGTTAATTTAAATTTAAAATTCTTCAAATTAAATAGGTGGTGAGTATGAAACTTTTTGTTACTGTGATCGAAATTTTATCAATCCATATTAAAATTTATCACTGCATTGCAAAATTCATCTATATTACATATAAAGGGAACACATCTATTGGTGTCTTGAGGCCTTTTTTTCTCCTCCATGCCAAATGGATGTTTATATTTGCTAATATATCTATACTATTTTTCTCTTTCATTCTGTAAATATTCATAGATGATCTATAAATATTCAAGTACACGTATGTGAGTGTGCACATCTACTAATATATATATATATATATATCATGATTCTCTCCATTCCATAGTTGTAATGAAAGATGTCCATTACTTAATAAATTACATTAAACAAGAGGTCTAATATTTGTTTAAACAAAACAAAGGTTATCAATGGATACCTCAATATGTTTCAGATCATGAAAGGATGACTTTGCCAATTGTTGTCCCAGATGTGTGATGTTCCATTTTGCAAATCTTGGGATTGCGTTCTTGTCATTTGGTTTGATGATCTTTGTATGCTCGCATATCCAATACTGTTGAGGACAAAAAAAAATGTTATAAATAAGTATTTAGTAAATGTAAATATTATAGTTTATAAGTTGTAAGTGAGGTATTTACTTACCAATAAGACAATCACACATCCGCACACTCTATCAATTTGGTTGATGTTGCTTGCTATTGATCTTGTAAGATGTTGTTTTGTTGCGCCACACTAATCATAAGACTTCATTTTGTCAATATCCTCGAGGTATTTCATGAACCCCCAACCAATTGTAGTCCTAGTATCCGGATACAACAAAAGCAAACAAACCAGAAGGCACACAAGCCTAACAACATCTTCTACATCTTCATTGTTGTTGTTTGTCAAAAGTTTTGTTATCAACTTTTGGATTGAAATACTTGTCATTCTGCTCTCGATTATTTTCCTTCTTTGCACCATAGCTACCTCATTTTTTCTTCCGTATGCTAGATTCACCTTCTTCTGTCCACATGTAATTCCAAAAATTAACTTGAAGTCATTTCTTTTCAACTTCAGTTTCTTCCCACCAATTTCAAATGTGGTTCCATCCATTTGGTAAGTTTGCAAAATTTTTGCAACCACATCATCATATTTAATTGAATCTCTTCTTTTAATCTTGTTTTCACTCAATGTATCAACTAGAAGTGAAAAATGAGTTTTTCTCAATAGTGTCAAATGCTCCTCTCTAAGTTTTGTTGTCTTGAAAATTTTGATAAGAGATTGAATGTTAGAACGGTAGACATACTTTGCTTCATTGTCATGCATCTATTCAGTCCTAGTTTTTCTTCCATCAATCTTTTTCTTCCCTCTTGCTTTGTGGAGCTTTGTAGCTTGTTTCAGTTGTTGCTGTTTGGGCTCCTCTTTGTCAATGTTAGATTCAGGTTTAATTACTAGTTGATTTTCACTTTCATGTGTTGTTGGCTCTATAACAAACTCAACTTTTTCAATCTTTTTCTTCTTTGAGAAAGTTGTTTCTCGACAACGTAATCTTTTACGATGACTGGGAACATCTGTACAAAAACATTGAGTATGAACATTGAAAATTAAGAAGAATTTTATCACTGAATTAGGCAAACTAAGAAGAATTTATCACTCTATTATGCAAATTAAGCAAATATATAACTGTATAGCAAAGTTTAGATTCTAAATTGCCAAAGAACATGAAGTATCATGATGAAGATGAAAACAACTGATAATTTATCACTAAATGAGGTAAAGTAAGTAAATTTTATCACTCGATTAAGCAAAGTAAGCAAATCCATTATTATAACAAATTTTATCACTCGATTAGGCAAATTAAGCAAATCTATCATTGTTATAACAAATTTTATCATTGAATTATTCAAAGTAAGGAAATTCGTCATTGTATAGTTATGAAAGAAGAAGGAAAGCAAATCTATCGTTATAACAAATTTTATCACTCAATTAAGAAAATTAAGCAAACATATCATTCTTAGAGCAAATTTTCTCACTAAATTGGGCAAAGTAAGCAAATCTATCATTGTATATCAAATTTAATCACTGAATTAGCAAAAGTAAGAAAATCCATCATTGTATAGGAAATGAATATGAAGATGTGATTATTATGAAGTTGAATATTAATTATAAATTAATACTGTATGATACACATTGAAAATAGCTTCAAGTCGAATTTTATAACTCAATGATAGTTATGAAAGAAGAAGGGAAGCAAATCCATCATTATAACAAATTTTATCACTCAATTAAGAAAATTAAGCAAATCTATCATTCTTATAGCAAATTTTCTCACTGAATTGGGCAAAATGAGCAAATCTGTTATTGTATATCAAATTTTATCACTGAATTAGCAAAAGTATGTAAATCCATCATTGTATAGCAAATGAACATGAAAATGTGATTATTATGAAGTTGAATATCACTCATAAATTGAATCAAAAAAGAAGAAGAATATCACTCATAAATTAATACTATATGATATACATTGAAAATAGCTTCAAGTCGAATTTTATCACTTAATTATAGTTATGAAAGGAGAACGGAAGATGAATATGACTCACGTTTGATTCGCATGTTTGTTGAAGATGAACTAAACAGGGAGAGTAGATGTTCGAATCAGAATATAGATCGAAACGGTGAAAGATTTGCTAGGATCTGTTTGGAATCAGAATATAGATCGAAACAGAGGTGATTTCTTCGGAAACGATGGGAGATTCACAGAAAATCTCTTCGTTTGTTTCGATTTCCAAATTGCAAATCGCCTCAGAATGGTTTCCAAATCAAAATAATTGAGAAGGAGCGTGTGTGTCACGCGCGCAGGGAAGAGCTCGTGATATCTTCTTTGCTTCACGCGTGTGGTGTACATTGAGAGGTAAAATTGGAAACTGAAATAGGGCAGGACTTGATGGGGATTAATCTATTTCCATGGGACCAGCTGGTACGTCCCCCTAAATAGAATGCTCCTACTTTTTCAGTGCGCTATTATTTTCGGTCCAAATAAGGCCCTATTCCATTATATCTAAATTAGTGGCGGTGGCCCAACTCTTTCAAGGGTTTAAGGCCGAAATTTAAAGGGAGATTTTTTATTATTATTACCAAAAAATATATTGGCTTTTCGTATTTAATTTTTGTTTGTTTTTTTCATATTTAGTGAATTTTTAAAAAAAATTAACAAATATTTTACTTTTTAAGTTCATCTAAATTATGTGGATCTAGAAAGTAAAAATATTTATTAAAAAAAAAATCACTAAGCAAAAAAAAAAAAACAAACAAAAATAAAACAAAACAAAACAAAAATTGAAAATTGAAAAACAAAAATCTCAGGAGCAATATTTAAACTACGTAGTGTTTGAATTGAACCAAAATAATGGGCTTAAGATTGGGCCAAGATTAAGAAAAATTGGCTTATATGACAGACTGACTAGCCTAATCACAACTTCTAATTCATTTTTTCTTAATGGTTAACCTACATAACCAAGCACACTTGCACCACGAGCATCACTTGACATTTTAAAATTGATGTGTAAAATTAGGATTATATAAAAGAAAATAATAGATTCAGATTTAAAAATAAATTACATAAACAAAAAATAAAACTACAGAAATTGAAAATTGCAGCCTTAAGAACAAAACTACAAAATTGGAAGACAAATTCTGAAAAGTAAACAGATAATTAAGCAAAGTAGAAAGGCAAACTGATGCCTGTGTTTCACATAATATTCTTAAAACAGATACAACGTCTATCTTCTAAGATACAACGACAGTTGACAATTATTGCAGAGGCACCTTCTGGAGCAGCTCTGGCAAACAGAAAATCAGGCAACACTCTCTCACACTTGGAAGAATTTCGAGATAGACAAGAGATTGAAATTTCTAAGGTATTGAAGCAAGCTATTGCAGGGGCACCTTTTGGCGCAGCTTTGTTTATACACAGGCAGCTCTGGCATCTGTTTATACACAAGCAACTTTGCAAACAAAAAATCAAGAAACACTTTCTCACACTTGAAAGAATTTTGAGACAGATAGGAGACTATGAAATTTCTAGGCTATTGAAGCAAGCTATTGCAGGGGCATCTTCTGGAGTAGCTCCGTTTATACACACAGGGGAGAAGCCCCAGCTTTCAAGAATAGGAATCAGTGCAGAAACAAATTATGTATAAAATTAGCAACCACACACTCACTTGTAGGGATGTGTGTATGTGATGCGGCTCAGGCAATTTGAGAGTAAAATTATAAACCGAATGACAGATTGGTAAATTGCGATTTCAGCAGTTTTGGACAGATTGATAGATTGAAGAATATTCTAATCAATTGTCAAGACTTTCCGCAATATATAACACTAATTTGCATAATATTTTTCATATATATAACATAAACTAATTTTACATATTATTTTTCATATATATATATAACTATTAATTTATAATAAATTTTACATATTAAATTTCTCTCACACTCATTTTTACTTTGATATTTCATTATATGTTGAAAATATATATATGTATTAATTATAGTGGAGCAGAGCGATTTCGAATGTGGATTATAAATTTTAAAGTTTAAACCTTGATTAGCGGATAGGGTGATGCGAATCGATGCTGATAGGTCTAGTTTTAGCGAATTGGACAGTATTTTATACATTCCTACTCACATGAGCTAAGTCACAAAATGAATAAGACCAGGGAGGTACCAACCGAGCCCAAGTTCATCCAATCCATGAAACACAAGCACAAGAACAAGTCCAGGCCCAAGCCCAAGCCCAAGCCCAAGCTTCACACATCCATAACTCCCTTTCTCCGAAAAATTTGGATGCCTAAAGAGTTCCCACCCTTTAGAAAAACAAAGGATATAAACACTCATTAATACTTTCATTTAATCAATGTAGAATAGGTAGTTTTCAACCTTTCCCAAAATCTCATTCATGATGCCCACTTTATGAGATAATTTTTCATTCAGTTCTTAATATTTTTGATTATCTTTTTGCAGTGTATAATTTTCACTACAGAAAAACTAAACCCGCTCGGACCCACCTTAACCAACGAGTCCCACTTTAGTTTTACATTAAAGTAGCAGAAAAACCATTATTTTTCAATAAAAATTAGAGAAACGACATGTTACTTTCAAGTTGTAAATTTAAGGACAAGTTAGAAAACGCCTTTGAATAGTAAAGACAAGTTAGAAAGGACAAGTTAGACTACTCACAAAAACGTCTTTGAATAGCAAGGACAAGTTAGAAAAATCTTACTCTATTAGTTAAGCATCAGTTAAACAAATTTTATTGATGTGATTAAAGCTAGAATTTATGAAAAAAAAAATATTTAAATTAGAAAATATAATTTATGAAAAATGAAATAAATATGAACAACAAAAATATTGTTTTTTTTCTTTTTCTCTGGATCACGTCTCGCTAATTCTTGTTGAAATTTTAATAAAAATAAAATTAATTATTTATGCTTAATTTGTTTGACCATTATTAACATTAATATTGATATTAAACATTTCAGTTACAAATATATTATTAGAATCTATTATTATAATTATATAATGATTAAATGTTATTGTTGGCACCATAAATCTGTAATTTTTTGCAGGACACGTGGCATCCTCTTATTCATTTGGAAGTTAAAAGAAGTTATAGAGATGATGGAGAATATGAAGGACAAAGTGGATGAGTGGAAGGACAAAGTAGATGAGTGGAAGGACACATGGCAAGACAATAATAAAAATGGAAAAAATTGGTAGTTACTAAGTAGTTATTACTGTATTTTTCCTCTATAAATAGCCATTAATGGCTACATTGTAAAAGGATCCAGAATTCATAATCAAAGACAATTGATTTCAACATTTCTTGTCATTTTCCTTATTTTAGGAGTAGTTTAACATAGATTAATATTTCGAAGCATTTATTTTCAGCATTTTCATTTCGATGCATTTTACGCACTTCCTTTTCGAAGCATAGGAGTAGAGGTAAGTAATTATTACTTTGATTGTTCACTCAATCGCTCTTCTCCGTCCCTCATTCTTCTTTTAATTTTTTTTTTCTCTACACTTTGGCAATTTTGAAGTCCTCTTTGTTGAGGCAAAAGAACCGTCAACGCAATCGCTTGATAATTGGCTTGAATTTAATCTGTAAGGATTTTTCAATCCTTACTGGCACACTCACATTTATGATATTTTCCTTCGTAGGAAAAATAAGCCAACAGTTATATATTAATTTTCACTCATATAACCATTTCTCTTCCTAAACATTTGAAAAGAGAGCCACACAAGAGTATATATGAGTATAAGATATATTAAGGTTTTATTGAAGAGTATTGTTTATCTATCTTCTGTATTTGTTGGCAACTCTTGTTCGTGACTTGTTTACATCCTTCTGATAGATGTGAACATGGTGTTAGGTTTTTATAATTAACAATCTTGTTGGACAAAACTCTATTCAGTTGTATTCTTATTTACTCTATTGTATCTGTAAGTTATGAGAATTTAGATGCGAATTCAACCCAAGTTATGTCTGCGTACAGGAGTTTGTGTTGCCATTCTGTATCTTGACTTAAGCATTCTTTGTTTGTTGCTTCGCTGGTTAATTGGTTTGACCGCTGAAGCAACCTTTCGTGCGCTTGAACGGTGAAGTAGATCATCCAGTATCTGTGCATGTGTTCTGAACTTCTGGGAAGCTTGTTTTACCGCTTGAGCGGTAGAAGTTGAGCTCAACCGATTGGCCTATATATGAGCACCGCCTTTAATCACATCGCTTAAGCTGTAAAGTGTACTTGAGCGGTCTTCGCGGCTTTGTTTAATATAAAGTGCTCTATTTACTATTTATAGGGTTGAACCTGTCCAGATTCTCAGAAATGAGTAAAAAACAAAGTGTTCTATATTGGAGAGTGTTTACATATGAGTTTCCTTGATGTATAGAAAGTGATCGATTGATCAACGAACTACATATTAACAAACATGAAGAGTTGATTTTGTTCTTTTATTCACACAATGCCAATGTCGAATCAAACATAGAGAGGTGTTCATTGGTGGATTCTGAAGAACTTAGGTCTGAAGTTTTGGTGGATTCCAAAGTAGTTCATTGTTACTGATTCAATATTGGCATTGTAGATTCAACGTTGGGTAAAGCAATTTCGACGTGAAGACAATGGTAGAAGAGACACATTGGGTTCAGTTCAATTTAGGCATGGATTCGCTAGGTAATTTAGGGTTCTCGTGTGTAATTCATTTTTATTGTCTTCTTAGTGGATTATTTTGTGACTTTAGCCTGCGATTTTTTATCACAATTGGAGAAGTCCAATTATGATTTTTTTTCTCGTTAAATTGTTGTGCCGATTTGTTGTTGATTGTTTGATAAAAATTGCTATTTATTGTTTAAAACTGAATCATAGTCAAAAATAAATATCTCAGATATTTTTTTTTATTTATTTTTTATTTATTTTTTTATAGATTTTTCACATCGGATGAGGAAGACTGTGAGCGCTTGGGCTGTATCTTGGAAACATTGCACTCTGATTGTACTTTCATGTGGGGAGGAACAATGACTTTATGATAGTAAATATACACGCCTCTCAATATTACATGCCAATTCTTTCTTATTTTTTTGTCAATTTACTTACTTCCATATTTTATTTATTATGAATCTCTTAATCATTTTATAATTTAATTAGTAATTATTTTGATCTTAAAATCAATATATAAAATAAATATATTACTTTGTTGCTGGAATGAAAACCGTATATCTCAAATAGAATTTTGTAAACTATGTGTACTTCAGAAAAAAAAAAGTTCACACATCTAGTTATATACTTCAAGGTAATTGTAATCGCCAGACAATTGAACGAGATAATAAGAAAGGCAAATGTTATTAAGTGTCGTTATGCATTGTTTAACATTGATAAGTATGTATAAAATGTCTTAAAAATATATAATATTGTCAAAAAAATGTATTAATTTAAGTAAAAGTACATTAAATTTAGTAAAAAGTGTCATGTATTTTTTAAATTTTTTGTCTTTCACTTATGTTCTAATGACACACGTTAACAAGACCCGATAAAAAAAGTAACTTTTACTGTCAAATATTAAATGGTTTATCATTACCCTCGTATTAATACATGAGTTATACCAAATCAATTTTTTTATAAAGGCTAGTCGATAAATACGAAAGTTAAGAGTCTATGAATAAGATGAAAATATGTATTTTGAAATATATTTTTATTCTAAAATTCCAACACATCCAAGGTACCTTCCACCACTTTACTGGGTCAAATCCACACCGCAACCTATTACACCAAAAAAAAAAAAAAAAAAAAAAAAAAAAAAAAAAAGAAGAAGAAGAAAAAGAAGCCCATATACATTATATTATATTTCAGTCACTTTTTCCTTACCAAATTTTAGTTTCTCTCAAATCTAAGTATTTTTAAAGAACCACACACCGCCGGGTAGCTCACCGCTATTGTGCTCGCAGGTGATCGGACAGAAACGGAGCTTGGAAGAAAGGAGTACGGGCTTGCCGGAATATTTTCTCCCCGTACAGCAATATTTTTGGGCAAGGGTAGGGTTTCACGAAGTAGGTCAATTTGGAAGGAGAATGAAGACACTAGGAATGGGTAAGATAAGGTTGGGTAATTAGAGAATAGGGGTGGGGGTTACTAACATAAAACAAGATTAGAGGAACCCTGAAATGGCGCTTACACAAAAGGGGGTTGAGGAAAGATACAGAGGTAGTGCCCAGTGGCGGTGACTCGAGAAAGGGGTCATTGCTACTCCATTTTCTGTCTTCTTCATTTCATTCCTTTATTGTTTTTTATTTGAATTAATTTTGTTTGGACTTCACATAACCCCCCCCCAAAAAAAAAAGAAGAAGAAAGAAAATGTTAGGTTTTTATTATTGGCAATTCCATTTGACAAAACCCATTTCAGTTGTAATTTTATTTGTTCTTTTATTTTACTGAGCTTATGAGTATTTAAATGGGAATCCAACCCGAATTGTAATTTTAATCCTATCATGTTTGTTACTTCGCTGATTATATTGCATTCGAAATTGTTTGACTGCTCGAGCGGTCATTCATGTACTCGAGTGGAGATTGCGACCTTTCAAAAGTTTCACTCGCCTGCAAAAGTACTGTGAGTTGTATTTTTTCACTTGAGTGGTCTTTCTTACGCTTGAGCGTAGGTCCTTATTCTGAAACACGCGTTTTAGTCAATCCGCTCGAGCGGCCATTCTTGCGCTCGAGTGGAGATCGCAATTCTGTTTACTGTAAATCTGCGTTTCAGTCTATTTTTAGGGACGACTTCCAGATCTTCTTCTAGGGTATTAGGATTTTCTTTTAAAGCTTCTTTACTTATTCCCTTTGATATCTGTGAGAGTTTAATCATGAATTGAGTGGATTATATCAAAGGGTTTGTTTAGCTTGTTTTATTCACAAAAGTGAGAGTTGCTTTTCGGTGGGTTCTGTAGAACTTGAGCCTGAAACTTTGGTGGACTTTGGAGTGGCTTATCACCGTGGATTTGACATCGGCATTGTAGATTCAACGTTGGACAAGACAATTCTGAGGTAAAGATAGGACTGGAAGAGGCACATATGGGTAAGTTCAATTTGGCGTAGATTCACTAAATAATTGAGAGTACACTTGTGTAATTCATTTGTGGATTTTTTTATGCTTTGACCCGTGGTTTTTTTATTACAATTAAAGGCGCTCCAATTGTAATTTTTTCACGTTAAAATTGTCGTATCAATTTGTGTTTGATTGTTTGATTGAGATTGCTATTTACTGATTAAAATTGATAAATAATCACAAATCAATATTTTGGGAATTTTTAGATTTTTCAGAAGAAGAAAAACAAAAGGAAAAAAAAAAAGAAGAAAAACAAAACATAAAAACAAAAGAATATGACATTAAAACGGTAAATTGGCAACTATGGTGTGCTATGTCACCCAACGAAATCTAACATGGGCACACTATGATTATAGAAATCACACGGGCATAATGTATTTAAGATTTATCATAAATGTATCTTTTGTAGTTTATCCAATTTTTTCTATAATTTCTACCAACAACAAGAAGTATGACAAATATATGTGTTATCTAATATTAAGGGGAAAAAAATATCAATGGCAGCAGGCCGAAAACATCCACACACAAAAAATCTGATGAAAATAAATAAAATTTATTTTACTGTAAATCACTTTTCACCTATACTAAACAAAATTAATTATAAATTAATTTTGATTATTTATTTTAGATCAGGCGTAGTCTAGGTAATTGTGCTAGTTAAGCCTTATGATGGAGAATCATACTAGATAGATACACAGGGAAAAAAAAAAAATAAAAAAATAAAAAATAAAGCTTAAAAAAGACAAAAGAAAAAGAGAAGAAGAAAATAAGAATGTTACAACATGGATGGAATTTTTGCTTTTTCTCCCTTTTTAAGTTCCTTGACGAGGAAGGTGACCTTGATGCTGCACTGAAAAATAATATAAAATGTTAGTTGCAATGTACTTTTTGTAAAAACTCCCATATGACCCTGACTTATTATATTGTAATTTTTTTTACCCAAAAAAAAAAAAGAAAAAAAAGAAAAAATTGCCATTTCCAAAATATAAAGAAGTAGAACCACGTATTTCTCAGCTATTTGTCATAAAAAAATAAAAAATTCATATCACAGTTTCTTTAATCTTTTTTTTTATTATCAATTGATAAAAGATTATTTATAATATAAAAAAAAATGACATTTGAATAATCATAATTTAACAACGAATAATGTTTGAAACTCCCTTTTGGGGAGACCCCCACCACTCCTACAGTGATGTGGGCCAATGATGTGTTTGTATTATTATTATTATTATTTTTTTCTCTTTCTTACTTGGACCAATTACAAGTGAGTGGGGGTTGTGGATGTGATGTTTTATAGGGGTCTGAATCATTACTATTTAACAACTATATAAAAGAGGCCTCAAAATGAGTAAGAAATAACTAACCCAATAACCAACCTAAGAGGAAAGCTCACAACGAGAATAGAAATATCAATCTTTACATTTGATTGACCCTCTGATCGTCAAATAGAAGTGGATATGAGTTAGGATGTATTGATGATTCAAACCGTCTGTCTCGTAAATCCTACAATGAAAGTCATTCATGAAAAAAATTAACTTCATCAGACAACTATAAATATAGGAACAAAATACATTTTGTTTTATAAAATAGATGGTTTAAATTTAATTATATTTACCATTCATTTTATAAAACAAAATGCAATTTATTTTTGTATTTACAATTTTCTGATAAAGTTATTTTTTTGCATGGATAATCTTTATTGTGGACCTTACGAGATAAACGGTTCAGATCATCAATGCGAGCCCAGATTAAAACCTACAAAAAGACTATTGAAAAGTATGGAGAGATGAATTATGGAGTGGACCTTACTAATATGAGTTGGCAACTAACTAGTTAAGTTTTCTTTACTTCTGTAGATACTTCCTTATGCGTTCAACGACATTATTTCTACGGTTAAGAAATGTATTCAAAAAATTAGCAAATTGAATCGATTCAGTCCAATTCGGTAGGTTTGATTTGATCTTTTCTAATCCGTGATTTTGTTCTGGTTTGGAAACTTGGAGAACCAGTCTCCATAGATCGGTTATGGATTTAAGTCTTGTTGGCTACATATTTTGTATAAGCCAATCTCAGCTTAACACGTGACACGTAGAGGGTAATTTGGGGAGTTAGTGTAAGCTTCCAATTAGCGATGGACACGTGGTAGTTCATATTGGTAATAATGGATCTGCGCAGCATTAGAACAGCTAGAAGGCGCAAAATGACGTGGCTCAACAGTTACTCACAAATTCAAATTCAGGAGGAAAGCCTAACTGTGAGAATGACATAGTGGAGGCTAACTGTCAGAGAACATGATCAGGGATCATGGAAGGACCTTTCGACAGTTGGAGACCCACTTCGACGGTTACCATTAGAAAGTATAAATAGAAGAGAAGGCCCCATAATGAAGAACCCAGACTCAGATTCGGAAATCAGTTTATTTACTTCATATTTCTTTCCAGTTCTTTACATTTCCAGCACTTCAATTCCTGCACTGCACTTCCTTTCCTAGGACTAGTTTCAAGTAGTCATTGCTGTAAACCTTTTCAAGGCTAGGTCATTTCATTGAAAGGTCTCATTTGCTTAAATGAAATTCAGTTTTTGAACTATGCTTTGTACTTGTTATTATTTGTAAGTTTCTCCTAAACAAGCTACCAGTAAAAGTCCTCTTCATTGAGGCTAAAAGAACTTCATCATAATCGTTTGATAATTGATTGGAAATAAAAATTCTATAAGGACTAATTGATTATTGCTGGCACGTTTAAATTTGCACTATTAACCCTCGAAATCCAAAAAAGCCAACATATATTTTTAGCATGCTCGGTGGGACAATTAAAAATGGCTAGACGTAGAACAAAAGGAGAAAGTGAGCACCTAGAAGAAGGCGTGGAAAGAGAGGTAAAAGTACCTAACCAAGAGGATAATGTAATATCACATCCTATGGATGCACCTATCCCATCAGATCCTCCACAAATGGTCAAACAGACCAGCACTTCAGAATATGCAACACATGTCCAACATACTGGACAGGAGCATAAAACTGGACCCTCGACTGTCCCTTTTACCCAACCAATGAATCCATGGGAAGGTTTAGTAGATTCCATGGGGCAGCAACTAATGTATACAATGGAAAGATGGGCAACATCCTTTTTTGATCGAATGAACTCTCATCAACCAACTGTCATAAGACAGGTTGAAGAAAACGTGAATTCCCTTCAACATAGATTGGCATGAGATAAACAGCCTATGTAAAATAATGGACAAACTAATGGTCAGATTAGTAATCAAAATCATGAGAGGTCATCACCTGTGCTTCATTCATGGTATGAAGCTCATTCGAGACCACTAGCAAATCAAAATGTATGATTGCCAAATAGCGAAACCATACAAATTGGTGGATCTGGGCCAGCACAAGGGAATGGCATGAGGATGTTTTCAAATCTTATGTTCGAAGCCATGCCTGGCACACAGGGTTTCACTAATCCTGTGTTTGAATTTGCACCTAGGGGGTTGGAACGATTTCCTGCAGTTGGAAGAGAAACAACACATGTTCCTCCTCTTGTAGCACGTTTCGTAGGGCCTTTCCCGAGACAGATTCCAAGAGGTTAGCCATACTTTTAACAGCAGCCAGTACAACAAGGACAACTAGTCCTAAATGTACTTATATATGGACCAAGAGGCCCTCAAGCACATGGAGTTCCTCCAAACCTTGTATTTGTTCCTTTAGTATTAGTCTAACCAGCGCAAAATATGGTTCCTAGGGACCAAATTGTTGATATTGCTAGAGAGATGTGTGGACCTATGGCTCGAGGGGTCCAGACTCCGGTGTACAGAAAAACTTACCCAGAATGGATAGATAGGGTACATGAATATCCAAGGGGGTTTAGAATACCAAACTTTGCCTTTTTTTTTATGGAAATAGAAACCAGTCAACAGTGGAACACATTGCTAGATTTACAGGCCAGTGTGGTGAGTACGCTAATAATGATTACATAAAACTGAGATTTTTTCCAAACTTTCCAACTGTGGCACCCTTCGTATGGTATATAAACCATACACCTGGCTCTATCTGAACCTGATAACAAATGGAGGAAGTATTTCATGCCCAATTTTTCCAAACAATGCCTGAGGTTTCTATGGCAGACTTGGTAATGTTGAGCCAAAGGCCTGATAAGAAGGTTGCTCAATTTATTGCCAGATTTAAAAATGCACGAAACAAATGTAGGTTCATGCTACCTGAGCTTGAATTTGTAAGATTGACTCAAAATGGGTTGGAATTTAGGCTTCAAAAGAAGTTTGATGCAACTGAATTTCGAGACTTAGTAGAATTAACCTATAAAGCTTCCAGAGATGAAACCTTGCTGGAAAAAGAACAGGATCGAAACAATGTATCCTATAAAACCTATTATAGGGACCCTAACTATGAAATCGATGATGCAGATATCATAGAAAAAGAACCTATAACCTGTGAAGAAGCATTGATTCAGCAAGACACTACAATAGACCAACAGTTTAAAAAGAAAGACCTTCATATAAAGTACTCTTTTGACATAACAAAAGCAAATGACATTTTTGGTCATTTTCTTTCAACCCATTTCCTAAAGTTACCAAAGAGAGTGAAAATCCCTACTCCTGAAGAACTTAAAGGGAAAATGTACTACAAGTGGCACAATTCTTGGTCTCACTCAACTAAAAACTGCATTGTTTTGGAGACAGGATCCAAGAACAGATTCGGAAGGGAAGGCTAAAGTTTCCAACCAAGACCGAGAAAGCCATGGGAATTGAAACCAACCTGTTTTTAGAGATTGGGGAGGCTGCAGCCAATGTTGGCATCCTAGATTTCCAAAATCTCCCCCTGAAGAAATTGGAGGAAGTCACTATGTAGATGCATATGGCTAGCCAGGCCTTCAAGAAGGACACCAAAAGTTCACCAGCCAGTGGACAAAACTCCGTGGGCTAAAGGAATAGCTCTAGTGAATAAATATTGGATGATGACTCCCTCGAAGCAGCTGTAGTGCAAATGATGTGTCCTAGATGTAGAATGAGTTACAAATAGCGGAAGGGGCTCCCAGTTAATGGGAAGTAGTATTATAAAGATGTGTAGAGAGACTGAAAACCAGCCAGCACCTACAACAGAAGGCCATGTCCAACTGGTCCTGGATAGCATTCATCCTTGGTTGGCTCACCAGACACTAGGATGCTATGAAAGAGAAAGAGGCCCCTGCATGAAATTAGGCCACCTAACTACTATATGGTGGGCAATTAGCTGGAAGGGAAGCCTAAATTTGGCTCAAGACAGGGAACCATGCCTAGTGATTAGCCAGCCTCCAAGAACTGTTTTGAAGACAGTTACGAAGACAGGGGTAGCAGGCTCAGTAGCTAGAACAATGGGTTCAAGGGTCCTTACAGTTCCAGATTGGTTTGTCATGCAAAGAAAACCTAAAGTCATATAGGCACAAAGAAAGACTTTTGGAGAGAAGGAAAGGATGATCAAGCCTCCTTTGGTGGCTCTAAATAATTGGGTTCTGCTAAAAAAACCCAAAACAATGGAACCAAACATGGTTCCAGTAATTTCTAGGCCCAAAGGAGAAAGATCCAACGAAGGTACACTCAGTATCAGAGGGACCTGAAAGACAGTGAAGAAAGTACTTCTTTGGCACAGTCAAAATACCAGATAGAAGAAGGAGAAGGTTCAAGGCCTGCTCCTAAGATCAAAGAGGATGCTAGTAAAGAACAGTTGGCCAAAGTTCATGTTGAACTAAAAGCTAAAGAACGATCCAGCCTAGTAGGCCTTAATGAAAAGTGATGATGAGACAAATGGAGAGGTTAAACTAGGCCAAGAGAAGGAATTAGCTGAAGATGAAATGTTCGAAGCCTTCATGGCTGAGCAGACCTTCATGGTTGAAAAGCCAACAGAAGCAGATCATAAACAAATTTCGAAGGAACCCACCAGCACTGAGGTTCCAGAGTACAGTATGGAGGATGCCTCCCAAGCTTCAGAGCAGACTAATATGGAAGGAGAGCAATTGCAGCCAGTGGTACAATTTGGCTCATTCCCTCCAGTGCCAGTAAATATGGTTTAGGTGCTGCCATAGGAATTCCAAGCTGAGGAGGGAAACCAAGAAGGTCAAGAAGATGACCACATTTCAGTTTCTAGTAAAGATTCACAGGCTAGCATGGTTTCAAGATGAGTCAGAAGTGGCCAAGCCAATGGAAACTGATGAAGAAAGTGAGGAGGTGAGTATTAACCTCCCATACCACTTCTAGTACCCTACAATATCTGTGACCCAGCATGTTAAGCCTTTGTATATCAAGGCTTACTTCGATAGGATACAAATGAACATGGTGTTAGTGGACAATAGGGCAATAGTGAACCTGCTTCCGAGGTCCTCTTTGAAGAAGTTGGGGAAAAGAAACTCTAGGTTGATCCCAACAAGCACAACCATTGCTGGTTTTGCTGGGGATAAGCAGATGGCTCAGGGCATTCTGTCTATCAACTTGAGTGTGGAAACCAGAGATTGTATGACGACATTATTTGTTATAGACAGCAATGCCAAGTACAATGCTTTGCTTGGCAGAAATTGGATCCACACCAACAAATGTGTGTCTTTCTCTCTACATTAGAATATGATGATAACACTATGCAATGGGGGACAGAGAAGATCAATGCAGATCCACAACCATTTATTGCTGTGCTGATTTTGTAAAGGCCAAGCTATACACTAAAGGGGTGGTCCCACTTAATATGCTAAGGATGTCTGATGGAACAGCCGAAGTGATGTCTAATGAGGCAGTAGCACACTTGAAGCATCTAGCACAGGAGAGTGCTGATGAAGAGTTTATCACCAAAGATGACAATGATACCTGTTTGTAGGCAAAAAGATCAAGACCAAGAAGCCAAACCATTGCCTTTAATCAAATTTCTAGCATTAGATATAGAGTCAATAGTCTAGAAAGTGCAGGGAAAAGAAAGAGAAGCCACGATGATTGGTTGTAATCAGGAGCAACAAAAGGCCAAACTTTTGGCTTTTGGAAAGTACTGTACGTTGGACATTGAAATAAAAGTCTAGGAAATACAGGAATAAGAAGCTTTGTGGACAAATTTTGTCTATGAAGAAGAAAGTAAGGATGTCGAACTAGAAAGGATAGAGGTAGAACCAGATGAAAAGACTGCTTCAAAGATAGAAAAGTCAAGAATGAGGCATTAGTGAGTGCCCAAGTGCAAGACCCCTTGGAAAAAGTCAACCTGTGTGAAGGTTCAGCACAACCACCCACCTATATTAGTGCTTGGTTGGATCCTAATGACAGGAACCAATTGGTGGTTGTCCTGAAACAATACAAGGATTGTTTTGCTTGGTTTTATAATGAACTGCCTGGGTTGGACAGATCATTAGTGGAACATAGGCTCCTAATGAAGCCTAATTTCAAGCCACACAAGCAGAAGCCAAGACGGATAAGTCCTGAAGTGGTTCAAAAGGTGAAAGAGGAGGTTGTTAGGCTCCTTAAAGTAGGCTTCATTAGAATGGCTTGGTATATTGAATAGTTGTCTAATATTATGCATGTGGTCAAGAAGAATGGCAAAATGATGGTATGCATCGATTTTAGAAACCTAAATTTGGCAACTCCAAAAGATGAGTATCCCATGCCTATAGTTGACTTGTTGGTGGATAGCTCAGCAGGACACAAGATTTTGTCCATGATAGATGGGCATTCTTGCTATAATCAGATCTACATAGTAGAGGAGAATGTCCATAAGATTGCTTTAAGGTGCCTTGGAAACATTGGCACATTCGAATGGGTCAAAATGCCATTTGGGTTGAAGAATGCTGGAGCAACATATTAGAGGGCAATGAACACTATCTTTCATAATCTCATTAGAGGGTACTTAGAGTGTTACATTGATAATATTGTTGTGAAATCTCAGTTCACGGAAGAGTACCTGGTTCATTTGATAACAGTCTTCGACAGAATGAGAAAGTTCAAGTTGAAACTCAACCCTCTCAAATGTGCTTTTGGTGTATCAGTTGGAAACTTCTGGGATATGTAGTGCACAAGAAGGGAATACAGATTGATCATAATAAAGCCAAAGCCATCATTGAGGCCAAACCTCTATCAAGTAAGAAAGAATTATAAAAATTCCTTAGTTAGGTTAATTTCCTTCGAAGATTTATTTCTAACACTGTAAGGAAAACTAAAGTATTCTTTTCTTTGTTAAAGCTAAAAAATGAAGAAGAGTTTGTGTGGACAGCTAAGCATCAAGCTGCTTTCAAAGGAATTAAAGCCTACTTGGTCAAGCCTCAAGTGTTGGTGTCACCAAGGAGAGATAAACCCTCGAAGGTATACATTGCTGCAACACAAGATTCATTGGGAGTTTTTCTAGCTCAGGACAATGAAGAAGTCAAGGAACAAAGAGTTTATTATCTTAGTAGGTTTTTAAATTCTTGTAAATGTAAATACTTAGTTGTAAAAAAGCTGTGCCTAGCCTTGTACTTTGCAGTAATGAAATTAAGATATTATCTTTTGCTTACTGTTGTCTTGGTAATTGCAACCATAGACTTGGTTAAATACATGTTATCTAGACATATGCTACGAGGAATAATTGGCAAATGAATATTAGCTCTATCAGAGTTTTATCTAGAATATGTTCTCCAAAAAGTAGTAAAAGGACAGGTTTTGGCTAACTTTTTGGCAGGTCATCCATGTCAAACAGAAAGCCAAGAGGTAATGGATCTTAGTATGGTCAATGTTGAGCCATTGAAAAAGTGGTTCGATGGATCAAAAGCCAATGGTCTAGTTGAAATTGGTGTAGTGATTAAGTCACCATAGGGGATAGAAACCACGACTTAATCTGTGGCCATTTAGAGGGTGGATATATAGGGAAAATATATCCACCCTCTTTGAAACATCATTATTTCATTTTATTGGCCACAGATTACTTCACTAAATGGGTCGAAGTTAAGCCTTATAAGGCTGTGGATCAGACTGAGGTTATTGGATTTATTAGAGAATTAATCCATAGGTTTGGCATCCTACAAACCATAATTGTAGATAATGTGACTGTGTTTGATGGAAAGATTGTGAAGCCTTTCGAAGCAGAATTTGGAATTAGTCATATTAATTCCACCCTTTATTATGCATGAGCAAATGGTCAAGCTGAATCATCTAACAAATCCTTGAAAAAAGGAATACAAAAAGTTGTGGAAGACAATCCTAGGGATTGGCATAACTTGTTGTTAGATGTATTATAGGCTTATAGGACTTCTCCAAGGTCAAGTATAGGAATCACTCCTTATGCCTTAGTATAAGGATATGATGCAGTGTTGCTTGTAGAAATTAACATTAAGTCCTTGAGGGTAAAATGCTAAGACCAGTTAACTACTGAGCAATACCATCAGAGCATATTCTTGGAATTAGAAAATGTAGATAAAGTTAGAATTTTGGCATTAAATAGTATTCTTTTTCCAAAATAAAAGGGCAATCAAAAGCTATAATAAGAAAGTCAAGCACATTAGCTTTGATGAAGGTGATTTGGTGTGAAAGACAATACTTCCAATTGGAATTAAGAGCCATAAATTTGGCAAATGGTCACCTAACTGGGAGGGACCATACCAAATTCATAGTCTTGCCTGGGGGAGCCTATTATCTAAGAAATCTAAATGGTTTTATGCATCCCAAGAAAATCATTGGCAGATATTTGAAACCTTATTATCCAACTGTGTGGGAAACACAAGAAGTGTAAGAAATGCAAAGTAAGAATAGTAAAAGAGTATAGAACACTTGGATAGATAACAAGAGTTTTCATTTCATATAGATTTGAGTACATGTAGCCACAAATTGTCCCAAAAATTAGTATAATGTTTCAATTGTTCCCTTACAATTGATTCTCTACTGCTAAGGGATTAGAACAATTGAATGGTTGTAGCTATATCTTGCCTTTTGTCAGCTAGCCATTGATCAGTAATTTGCAATTTTTTAGCATTTCGATCCAAGGCAACGTTGACTGCTGTTAGCTCCTCTTCTAGTTGAGCCTTCTTCTCCAAGAGTTGGGTTCGAAATTAGGAGGCATAAGAATGTTGTCCCTTTAATTCAAACACCTCAGCATGAATATGGAAGACAAACTCTTTGTCCTTTAGCAGCTCCTCTTCTACAGCCTTGGCCATATGACAGATATTGATATAGAAATCTATAGTGGCTGCTGCCTGGGATAAGCGACTTGAAAAGGCCATGTTGGATTGCTCGAAAACTTTGCAGCACTTGAGGAAACAATTTTTAATAATAGGCTTTTGTAAGGCTTCAAATGGAATCCTTGAGAATGATTGCAATAGATTGAAGCAGGTGCCCAAGTCTACGCGAGGCAAAAAGGCTTCAGTAGTAGTCGAAAAGCTCTCAATAATCTCCAAGAGGGAGTTAGCAAGGATTAATGGCTCAGTTTCATTATTTGGTGCTCGAACTGGTGAATATATGCCAAATAAGCTTGCCAGCTGAGCCTCGAAGATGTCCATCTCTTTCTTTGACATTATCAGTACAGAGGAGTCACTGGTTGAAGAAAGAGATGGAAACATGGGGACATGAGAAGGGGTTGAGGATTCCCTAACAGTGTTTATTGTCCTGGCCACCAGCAAGTCAAGAGAAGAGAGACTGAAGCTGGATGGTGGGAAAGGAGTTGATGAACTGCCAGTGTCATCCTTGGAAGTACTAGCTGCCACTGGAGAAGTGACAACTAGGGTTCTCTCAGGTGATAGTGGGGAAGCTAGGAGTCTGGGAAGGGCCTGCAGAGGTAAGGCAATGGAATTAGAGGCAAGTTCAAAGAATTGAAAAGCCTAGGAGAAAGAAAAGCTGGAATGCTTGACCTCAAGAAAAGAAGGGAAGAAGGCATAGAGAGTGTGGAGCTAGGAAGGGGAAGTATCATCTGGATGGGCTCTACACTCATTGGTATTTTAGTATTAACCTTCCCTTTTCCTTTGAAGGCTGTCTTTAGCTTTGTAGAAGTTAAGAAGGGCCCCTCGTTCATAGATGAGGTAGGAGAAGGCAGTTTTGAAGTAGGAGGGTAAAGGCTGGCTGCTATTGCGAAATAGAAAAAAAATGTCAGACTCTATGCTAGGCCTTAAAAAAAGAAATTGTCAAAAAGGACTGAGAATAATTACTAGCCTTAGTGGTTTCAATAGTAATGGTTATAGAGTTGCAAAGGACATAATGCTTAGCAGTTTGTTTCTTCTTTGCATCATCCTTTTGTAATGCTTTAGCAGCAGCAACCTCTTCTCTCTATATTTGTTGTTGCCTCTTTTCTCAGACCTTTGAAAGACAATAATCTCTTTAGATTGCTCCTTTTCCATTGCTTTGGAAGCTGCCTCATGAGTGAGGTCTATGACAAGCTCACTAGGAGAGAATGTCTTCTTTGTTCTTTTTAGAGTGATTTTTTTCTTTTCTTTCCTCCTCCTCAGATACTCTTTCCATAGGGTCAGGTTACAGTATGAATTTCTTTTCTTCTGTTGTTGCTTGCCCTTGAGGATGGTCAAAGCTTGAGCCCTCTTAGGTGAAGTCTCTTGTGAAACTCTTGCATCAAATATTGAAGCTATGAGCAAATAAACAAGACATTAGAAAAGGAAAAGAGCATAGGGGACAAGATGCACACCTTTTTTCGAAGTGGCTCTAGTAACTCTAGGAGGAGGAGATGAGGAAGCAAGAGCAGAAGCTGGGATAATAGGAGCAATAGAAGAAGTGATGGTGACCCCAGTCTTCATAGGCTTGGCTTGAGAAGGCGCATCTAGCCCTACCAGCAAATCCTGGGGGAAAATTGCCAAGTGTACCTCCATATTAGCTGCCCACCAATTCTGATATCTCTTCAATGTAGTGCCTTGGGGAATGAGAAGAGAGAATTCAAACTCAATTAAGTCTTGAATCAGCTTGGAGGTTGCTTCATCCAACTTGATTTTTGGCACTTTCAGCTCTCTGATTGCAAGATTTGGATTAGTTTGGCTGTAGAGAGGGGCAGGAATCCCCTGAGTCAGCCCAAATTTCCTAGCAAATTGAGCAGGGTAGTAGGCTTCAGATATGCATTTGTAGGCTCGAAGGTTCAAAGTGCCAACAAAAAGCTCCCTTGGGATTAGGATGGAGGCCTACATATCTTTGTGTTGAGGTTTGGAGCAGGTCCTATTAGCTAGAAAGGTTTTCAGCCAAGTTGGCCCTTTGTTGGCTTCGAAGGGGCAGAAGAAAGTGCGAGAAGAAGGGAAAGTTGGGAGTTGATAAAAAAATGTAAAATAGAAAGCAAAATTAGAAGGGTAGAGGGAGATTCTAGCAAATTTCATTCCATAAGTGGTAGGGTCTTGCACCAAGAATCTTAAACACTTAGAGTATACGTTTGTGAAGTAGGTAAAATGCCAGTGTTGGAGTACCCAGAATGGGCCTCCTTGATTAGCATCCATAGGTTTTTCGCAGAATTGAGAGTAGGCTCTGTAGACATGACCCAAAACATATAGAACAAAGCTATCCTTTTATTCGAAGCAAGAGCCTTGGCAAGAGAGGCAAACTCAGGTATGATCATCTGAGAAGATCTACATAAAAGGAATTTGTAAAGCCAATACAGAAGGAAAGAAAAAAAAATTCCTGATTGGTCACAGAACCTTCATTTTTGTTCTCAGATTTAACAAAATCACTAAAGGAAGAGTTCAGAGGGGGAATAGGAAAAAGGACCTTAAGGTCAAGGTAATTTGGACCAAAAGGAGTGCCAATGGGTGATAACCCTAGAAGATGGCACATATCAAGGATAGTAGGGGCCATCATGCCACACCGAAATTGGAAAAAATTGAAAGATAAATTCCAAAAACAAAGTATAGCAGGTATAATCAAAGGGTCTTCAGGAATGGTAAACCTGGCTGATTGAAGGGCGTTGAGGAGACAGAGTTCTTGGAGGTCCAACATCCTGGCGGGAACAACTCGGTCATACCATTCCTTCCATTTTGTCCTCAATGTGGGCCAACAGCGATGAGGTCGGTTTATCTTCCAGTTACTCCAGTCGAGGCCACCCTCGTAAAGGAGGCAGTGATCCTCTAAACGAGGGTACAAAGCAGGAAGCTGAGCAAGGGCTTCCCTGAAGATAGGTCCAAGGATGAACTCCCCTTGAGCATGGTGACAGGGAATGAAGATATGTCCATCAATGGCGCTTCATTCACCAGCTTTGTATCTGTCGTATTCTTCGTTAATACATCTCCTTAAAGCCACGGACGGGCTTACACGCTCGACGACTGGCACTTTTTTAGAAGAAGAAATCATCAATGAACAGTTGAATGCAGAATGAGGAGAGTAAGTATGAGAAGGGTAAAAAGTTATAGTTGGGAGCAATAGAAGTGAAAGGGAAATTTTAGACAAGCGTGTAGATAAAGCACGAGAAGATAGGGTTTTAAACCTTTCTATCCAAAATTACCCATTTAATATAACGGGTCAAATAGACCCAAGTTTTAACCCATGTGTGATTAAGGCTTTTATTTTAAAATCCATGAGAACACAAGAAAGAAAACTATCTTCGAACCAGTATGTGGATACCTTATGAAGGAAGGAAACACATTTCAAACACTCAGCTTGGCTTCGAAAATGGTTAGTTTGCTTCGAAGCCAGTTTTCAAACTTAGCTTAGTTTCGAAAACAGGTAGATGGCTTCGAAGCTAGTCTTGTACCTTAAATTCAAGCATAGCTGTGATTTGTTCACTTCAAAGTCTTGGAGGTATGCTTTTAGACATTCCATCAAAGGAAATTTCCTTTAAAGGGGTCTTTGTAATGTTTTGTGATTAGACAGGGTTCTTGCCTGGTCTTTCAGCATAAATAAGCCTTATGGAACTAGTTCTTGGTGAAGCAATATGGAAAGTTCGAAGACCAAGGGACTTATCTATGCATAAAAGCATTTTCTTGCACTTTTTGCCTAGATAGGACCCTTCGAAGGCAAATATCATCGTTCTTAAGAGAAATTTCATGCTTCAAAACACCTATACCAGGCCTCAAAGCCAGATTGGTTAGTTCGAAGCTGTTATTTACACATATTATATTAACCATACAATTGGAATGTGAAAACCTAAGACAAATACTATCACTCCTATGAGAAATTCCATGCTTCGAAGCATTTAAAACCAGGTTTCAAAGCAAGATTGGTTGTTTCAAAGCTGCTATTCATAGACTGTGAACAAAGTAAGAAAAAAGGTTATATTAACCATACAATTTATCATGCAATTGGAATACAAAACCAAATCATGCAAATGAAATTTGAAGAACCTAGTTGTATTGATATATAAAATATTTACATTGGAGGGCCTATTTGGCTACAAATTCAATTTCATAATAATAAGGGATAGAGAGAGTAATAAGTTCATTGAATTTAATCCAACAGTGTTCTATAAACTTGTGTTTATTCTTTATCCTATCTCCAGTTTTGTCTAAACTGGGTTTTTGCAGCTAATGCGCTCTAATTTGGTGGAAAAGATGTTCAGCCTTCACTTCAAACTCAGTCTCCTTCAAACTCTAATCATCTCGTCCATATCTACATCATCCCAGTATGCTGAGTCCTTGTTCTTGAAGGTGCCATATTCTTCAAGGAGGTTCTCAACTTCATACTGAGTATGAATTCGAATGGCGTCAATTTCATCTAAAGAGTCACTAGTGGCTTGGGAGATTTTATGCTAGTTGAGTAGGAGAGGAAGCTGGTCTAGGAAGGTATGGAGTTCTGTTTGGGCTATGGGGTTAAGGACATGACCTCAAGATAAGAAGTTCCTAAAAGGAACTTCATCTCTATGGACTTTGAAAGGCAAATGTGAGAAGGCGACAAGCAGAAGTTGAGCTTTATACTGTTGAAATGAAGTTGGAGGAACTGGAGGTTGATAGGAGGAAAAATGTTGACCCTCGAAGAGAGTAAGTTTCAATTCCTTCATCCAATTAGGATTATGAGGAAGATATGGTGCAAAAGGATCCATCCCAAAAGAAGGAGGAAATTGGGGATCATTCGCATACTCCAGCCAGTCAGAAGAGCAATATTTTGCCTTCTTAGCCAAGAATGAGGGACTGAATCCTAATGCTTCAGTTGGGTTGGGAGTTTTTTTTGTACTATTCTCATTAGCAGGGAAGAGGTGTACCATGTCGAAAGTAGGTTATCCTCCAAACAGTGACGGTGATCAATGGGTTCGTAAGGATATACTACTGAGCTTCAGAAAGAAGGAGGCACCAGAAGAGGATCATCAAATTCAACAATTCTGTAGTGAATCTGCACACTTATTTAAGGTTGAACCGGTGTTGCCCAGTCAGTATTTCCAGAAGAAGAGGAAGCAGTTTCATCCTATGCAAAGAGTTTTGGAGTAGATGAAGAGCTTCCAAGATCTATTTGTGCAAATGCTTGGCCCAGAGGTTCGTACGGTGCAAAAGCTTCCATAACTTGTATAAATGGGGGCGGATAAGTGTGGCCAATAAATGGATGAAGGTTCTTTCGACTCTTCATATGCTCGATCAGCATAGGAGAGGGCTTGATTGGCCATTGAAGATGTTCGGATACTCAGATAGTGGAGGAAGTGTTCAAGCGTAAAGGAGAATTTAATGAAGTTCAGTGCTTCATTTCTAAGAAGACAGTTACACTTCTAAGATAAACAAAGTCCATGCACGTCCTAGGACGTGGATAGAGTGCATTGATCTACTAATATCACAAAGTATTGGGTATATTAGTGCGGGGGGTAATGTTGGCTACATATTTTGCATAAGCCAATCACAGCTTAACAAGTGGCATATAAAGGGTAATTTGGGGAGTTAGCGTAAGTTTCCAATTAGCAATGAACACGTGGCAGTTCATATTGGTAATAATGGATCTGTGCAGCATTAGAGCAGCTAGAAGGCGCAAGATGACGTAGCTCAACGGTTACTCACAAATTCAAATTCAAATTCAAATTCAAATTCAAATTCAATTTCATGAGGGAAGCCTAACTGCAAGAATGGCGTAGTGGAGGCTAACTGTGAGAGAACATGATCAGGGGTCATGGGAGGACCTTTCGACAGTTGGAGGTCCACTTCGACGGTTACCATTGGAAAGTATAAATAGAAGAGAAGGCTTCAGAATGAAGCACCCAGACTTAGATCCATAAACCAGTTTATTTACTTCATATTTCTTTCCAGTTTTACATTTCCAATTTTTTACATTTCCAGCACTTCAATTCCTGCACTGCACTTCATTTCCTAGGAGTAGTTTCAAGTAGTCGTCGCTGTAAACCTTTTCAAGGCTGAGTCATTTCGTTGTAAGTTCTTATTTGCTTAAATGAAATTCAGTTTTTGAACTGTACTTTGTACCTGTTATTATTTGTAAGTTTCTCCTAAACAAGCCACTAGTAAAAGTCTTCTTCATTGAGGTTAAAAGAACTTCGAAGCAATCAACTAGTTAATTGGTTGGCATTTATTAATTTTTGTGGGGACTTATTAATCTTTGCTGGCACGTTCGAATTACATTTCTAACCTTCAAAAGTAAAAAAAAGCCAATATATAATTTTGGCACGCCCAGTGAGACTATCATTATAATGGCTAGACGAATACGAGGAGGAGAAAATAAGCGCCTTGAAGAAGGCATAGAAGAAGTAATGACAAACGAATTGAATTTTGCCATTCAGATTTATCAATATGAAATATATTGGCGTGAAAGAAAAAAATTGGATCTTCAAGAAACGATCCATTTTCTTGATGAAAGAAATTTCCAAGTTGTCTAATCAGAGAGTACAGAAATTGGAAATATCTTGCAAAGGATAGGTAGCTTTTGGCTTTGAACCTTCCTTTGTGAGACACTATCGGATTTACTAGCTAACCAGTGAACACGATGTCTTGAACTGT
>NW_021025079.1:546196-559003 GCF_004153795.1 Camellia sinensis
AGATGACCCATTTTTGACAAGACCGAAGACTTAGACACACAGGCAAGATAACAAAGAGATGTGCCCATAGGCTGAGGCAAGATGCAAATGACATGCACGAAGCCGAGCATAACTTATGATCATGCAAAGAAAGCTGTAATGAAGTAGTTATACACAATAAATGCAATAGTTTTAAGCAAGCGAATACAAATCAAACTACATTACATGCAGAAAGGATGTAAGAGAATTATACAATTCTCGCTACGTCTCACGCGAAGAACATACAATACCGTTCGGTTCGTCTGGTCGCGCCAGCTTCAAATGAACCGTACATACAATATCGTGGCTGCAAAAAAAAGAAACTCAATAGGTACAATATCGTTAGAAACATGCATAGCAATACAAGTGAAAAGTACGTGACAACGCAAGTGGATGGGTGCATGACAATGCAACCTAAGTGTGACACATAACAATGCGGAAGGGGTGCATAACAATGCGACCTAAGCGTGATGCATAACAATGTGAAGGGGTGCATGATAATGCAACCTAAGTGTGACGCATAACAATGCGGAAAGGGATGCATGACAGGGCAACCAAAGTGTGACGCATAACAATGCGGTAAGGGGTGCATAACAATGCAAGCGAAGTGTGCATAACAAACAGACGAAATATGCGTGACAACGCAAGTGAAGAATGCATAACAATGCAGGTTAAAAGTGCGGGTGCATAACAATGCAACGGAAGTACGCATAGCAATATAATTAAAACGAGCGTGACAACACAAGTAGTGAATGCGCAACAAAGCAACGAGTGGTGTGCATAACAAAAGTAAGAGAGGAAAGGTGTGCAACAACGCAAGCAAAGTGAAAAGTGTGTGACGACACGAGTGAAGTAGGTGCATAACAATGCAAGGTAAACGTGTGCGACAACGCAAATAAAGTGCATAACAATGCAACAAGTGGTGTGCATAGCAAATGCAAGAAAAGTGCAACTTCAAAAGCATGTTTGAAACAAAATACTGAGTAAAGAAGTACAAGCCCTAAAGAGAGAAACTCAACCGTAACCTCCGATTTACCTCTCGAAGGGGTCACAACGTACTCAAAAAGGATACACCTTGCTCTTGACGAGTAACGATGAGCCACGCATCGAAGACTTGAATTGAAGTTCCCGCGGAGACATTCTTGAGCTGAAAAGTGTACTTTTCTTGTACTTTCTCGACAGCCGAGGACTCCAATTATCACCAAAACACATAGGGAGAACAAAGGGACCTTGGAGACCACCCAGGAAGGATGGTCGACCACCTAGGCTAGTGGCCGACCAGTTTATGAAAACAGGGGCAGTTTTGTCTTTTAATGCTCGGATCTTTAAGTACACAACTCCAAATCAGTTTTTCTCACACCTCCAAGGCCGAAATCAACTTCTCTTCCTCCCTAGACCCTTTTCTCTCTCAGATGTGCACTTTATACGCATTTTCCAACACCCCACGCGAAGTTGTTTCGCGAAAACTTTTGATTCTCTTCATTTTAAACCGATTAGAATTTGTTTTCGGAGCTTCTTTCCCATTTCCACCACTTGAGATATGTTTGTCTCGAACTTTGGCACCTTTTCTCGGGCGTTGACTTTTGTTGACTTTTCCTATTCCTGAGAGTTGACTTTTGTTGAATTTTTGCAATTTTGGCTCATTTCGCTCGTTTTTGCTCATTTTTGCAGATTTCTTCAGATGGCCGACGATATTCTGTATGGCGGAGGTTCTCCAAATGTAGAGGATGAGCCCGACATTATACCGTTGCCTCCGAGGATTCGGCTGTTCGACCCGGAGGAGTACGACTTGTAGAAGCACATTCTACCTCCTAGCACCTTCCACTACTTCACGGACTTCGCGTGTCGGGCGCCCACAGACCTGCTGCTACAGGAGCCGGAGTCCCATCTATCTCATCATGCGCATGAGGTGCGTACTTTACTTTTGTATTTCTCGCACATCCCATGTTTTCGCTATATATCATATCTGCTCGTTCTGAACATATTCATACACACAACACTCCACTCATTCTGAACACACGGTTCATACACAGCATTCTGCTAATTTGGCACACAGCTCACCACACAACACTTTGTTAATTCGGCACACAGCTCATTTTGGCACAGAACACATTTTGGGCATATAGCCCATTTTGGGCGCACTGCTCATAACACTGCTCAATCTAAACACACAGTTCATAACACAACATTCTGTTTAGTTGGCACACGGCTCATAACACTGCTCAATCTGAACATGCAGTTCATAACACAGCATTCTGTTTAGTTGGCACACAGCTCATAACACTGCTCAATCTGAACACACAGTTCATGACACAACATTCTGTTTAATAAGATAGCACACCGCTCAATCTGAACACGCAGTTCATAACACAGTATACCTTTGCATAACATAGCACACTGCTCAATCTGAACACACAGTTCATACCACAATATACTTTTTATTGTCATAACATAGCACACCGCTTAATCTAAACACGCAGTTCATAACGCGATATACTTTTTCATAACATAGCACACTACTCAATCTGAACATGCAGTTCATAACACAGTATTTGGTTTGTTGTCATAACATAGCATACCGCCCAATCTGAACACGCAGTTCATAACGCGATATATTTTTCATAACATAGCACACTGCTCAATCTGAACACGCAGTTCATAACACAGTATTCGGTTTATTATTATAACACAGCACACCGCTCAATCTGAACATGCACTTCATAACGCGATATACTTTTTCATAACATAGCACACTGCTCAATCTGAACACGCAGTTCATAACACAGTATTCAGTTTATTGTCATAACATAGTACACTGCTCAATATGAATACGCAGTTCATAACGCGATATACTTTTCCAAAACATAGCACACTGCTCAATCTGAACACGCAATTCATAACACTGTATTCGATTTATTGTCATAACATAGCAAACCGCTCAATCTGAACACGCAGTTCATAGCGCGATATACTTTTTCATAACATAGCACACTGCTCAATCTGAACACGTAGTCCATAACACAGTATTTAGTTTATTGTCATAACATAGCACATTGCTCAATCTGAACACGCAGTTCATAACGCGATATACTTTTTCATAACATAGCACACTGCTCAATCTGAACACGCAGTCCTTAACACAATATTCTGTTTGTTGTCATAACATAGCATATCGCTCAATCTGAACATGCAGTTCATAACGCGATATACTTTTTCATAACATAGCACACTGCTCAATCTAAACACGCAGTCCATAACACAGTATTCGGTTTATTGTCATAACATAGCACACCGCTCAATCTGAACACGCAGTTCATAACGCGATATACTTTTTCATAACATAGCACACTGCTCAATCTAAACACGCAGTCCTTAACACAATATTCAGTTTGTTGTCATAACATAACATACCGCTCAATCTGAACACACAGTTCATAACGTGATATACTTTTTCATAACATAGCACACTGCTCAATCTAAACACGCAGTCCATAACACAGTATTCAGTTTATTGTCATAACATAGTACACCGCTCAATCTGAACACGCAGTTCATAACGCGATATACTTTTTCAGAACATAGCACACTGCTCAATCTGAACACGCAGTCCTTAACACAATATTCAGTTTGTTGTCATAACATAACATACCGCTCAATCTGAACACACAGTTCATAACGTGATATACTTTTTCATAACATAGCACACTGCTTAATCTGAACACGCAATTCAAAACACAGTATTCGGTGTATTGTCATAACATAGCACACCGCTCAATCTGAACACGCAGTTCATAACGCGATATACTTTTTCAGAACATAGCACATTGCTCAATCTGAACACGCAGTCCATAACACAGTATTCGGTTTATTGTCATAATATAGCACACTGCTCAATCTGAACACGTAGTTCATAACGTGATATACTTTTTCATAACATAGCACATTGCTCAATCTGAACACGCAGTTCATAACATAGTATTCGATTTATTGTCATAACATAGCACACCGCTCAATCTGAACATACAATTCATAACGCGATATACTTTTTCATAACATAGCACACTGCTCAATCTGAACATGCAGTTCATAACACAGTATTCGATTTATTGTCATAACATAGCACACTGCTCAATCTGAACATGCAGTTCATAACGCGATATACTTTTTCATAACATAGCACACTGCTTAATCTGAACACGCAGTTCATAACACAGTATTCGGTTTGTAGCACACTGCTCAATTGGAACACATAGTCTATAACACAGTATTCGATTTATAGCACACTGCTCAATCTAAACACGTAGTCCATAACGCAGTATTCGGTTTATAGCACACTTCTCAATCTGAACACGCAGTTTATAACACAATATTCGGTTTGTAGCACACTGCTCAATCTGAACACGCAGTCCATAGCACAATATTCAATTTGTAGCGCACTGCTCAATTTGAACACGCAGTCCATAACACTGTATACTTTTCCCTTGGCACGCAGTTCATATTTTTCATTTTGAACACACAACTCACACTTTTTATTCTGAAACTAAATACATCTGTTCATTCTGAATGCAGGTATCCTCCCGTTTCACACGGGGTTATGGATCGATCCTCGCGAGGGAGTGGTATATGGAGCTCCCAGACGCTGTTCGACATATTGTGGACGAGGCTAGGTTTGGCCCATTGTGTGCGGGATTGTCGCGTCATCCAGTGAGCAGGACCCTCCTGGGCGCATTTGTAGAGAGATGGTGGGACACCACCAACTCCTTCCATTTTTCAGCCACCAGGGACATGACGATAACCACATATGACTTCTCCATGCTGACGGGCCTTGACGTGGCAGGTCGGTCAATTCCATACGATGCAGATATGGGTGAGTGGGAGGCCGCTTGGATTTATCTACTCGAAACCTGTCCGCCGATCGACAGATCATCAGGCAGGGTCAGGTACACCTAGTTCTCTGAGCAGTACAGGGGGACTACGCCTGTGACCATTGAGGCCACACAGTAGTATGCCTGGGGATTTTTAATGTCTCTCCTCGGAACCACTCTGTTCTCCGACAGGGGAAACACAGTTGGGCTTTATCTACTCAGTGCTCTGGTAGACCTATCATAGGTCAGTTAGTATGATTGGGGTGGCGCTGGCCTCGCTACCCTTTACTGCTACATGAGCACGACTTCCCGAGAGCGGGGGACCATAGTAGGCGGCTACTGGCGAGCCTAGGAGGTACATTCTGCCCTCTTGATTTACATTTCTATTTTTCATTATCTGTACACTGCACACGGCACACATTACATTATGTACTCAGCATTCTGTACTTCCTACACATTCTGTATACTGCACATTGCACACAGCATTCTGCACTCAGCATTCTGCATTCTCTATACATTCTGTATTCTGACAGCCACTGTCTTGTCTTTCACAGCTGTGGGTTTTTGTCTACTTCCCGACATTGGCCCCTGAGCTCGAGGTTGAGGCACCTCTTGAGGTCCCCTACTCACGCAAATTTGAGGGTCGATGCCGGCCCAGGCCTCGGGAGACTCTGCTCTACCTTCGGCAATTCTTCGATACTATACGGGCGACGGAGGTGATACAAAACTCTCAATTCTTCATGCTTTCAGCTTTGATTCATCTTGCATATTTATGACATCTAATCAATTTATGAACTTGTTACCCGCAGGTGACCTGGCAGCCTTGGATTGACATGCCAGGGAATCCTCAATTTTTGTTTGCTAGGGCATGGGGCTCTTCCTGATATAGGGTCTTGTTTGAGGGACCGGTCGGCAGGGCCTCATTTCTTGGAGAGTGCTTCATACGCCAGACGATGGGCAACTCTGCTCAGGACGTCCCCTCACTGCCTCCACCAGAGATGCGGTCTGCAGGGGGTCTCACACCCCGGAAGGCGGAGGACCTTATGTTGGGTATTGACGCGGTCCTTTTCCTGGAGGAGGGAGATTACGCGACATATCGCCATACGTACCTGATGCCTCCGCTGTCAGGTATCCATACCCCCAAGAGGAGAGCTGCTGGCATGCCTTCCTCAAGTCAAGCCCGAGCCAGAGACATTCCTTTGACCAGCGGGGCCGGCACATTGAGAGGAGGGATTGGAGGGATGCCCTTGACTTGGCAGTATGCTGGATGGCCAGGTCTTCCGACCGAGCTGACGGGTTGGCAGTATGGGACACCATACCAGATTTCACTGGAGCCTCCGATGCTCGACCATTGATACGTCAGTGACCCTAACTCACCACCGGTATGTTTTGTAGTTTTCATTTATCACTCAGGTATTTAGACATTCATTCATTCACTGATGACTTGAACTTGTGTCTGCAGCCTCCCAGAGAGTATACTGAGGGGTTACTCGGAGTAGTGGCCTCGCTCGAGAGTATGGTTCTGCGGAGGGAGACGCTGCTATATGCCTCCAGCGTTTGGGTACTTTTCAATTCCCTTGCATTTATCATACTTCTGATGACATATGGAAACTAAACATTTCACTGCATTGATTCCTTGCATGTGTAGAGCACATTTGACACATCACATTCACACACTATATCTGCGTGCACCCACTCTATGTATCATTCTCGCATCTGCATCTGATATACATACTGGCTGATGCATTCAAACTGTCCTTTTTAGGTCCCGCCTCTGCAGACTGGGCCATCCAGGCCTTCTCGAGCAGCTAGGAGAGGAGTCTCAACACGCGGCCGGGGGGGACGCATAGCACCTATCAGTCATGACGAGGAGTCTAGCGAGGAGGAAGAGTCAGCACATCCATAGTCAGAGACATCTGCAGACAGGGATGATGACTCTGGTTCCGGTTTAGAAGGTGGAGATGACACCGAGGAGGCTTTCGAGGATGGTGGTTCTGATTCAGACGGAGATGCCGGTGATGGTGGCGTGGAGGCTGCTCAACCGAAGAGGGTGAAGAGGGCCTCTCGATCTGGAGCTTGATGGCACTGATGCAGATGCTCCTGCTTTAATTTTCTTTTATCATGTAGTTGTAGCACATTGTACAGCTTAGGTAGTTTTACTTTTTTCCTTTTTTTCAAACTTGTATCCTTTTGTAAAATGTTTGTAAAAAGAAGCTATGATGGAATGAAAACAACTTTTGTTCAAAAAGTGTTGTATTTGTATTCTAAGCATCCCATCGCATCATTTTGCACAAAAATGGAATTGAATGGAAATTGAACCTCGTGTATTGCCAAGTCAGGTAGTGGACCGTCAAAACAAACTAAACAACCTAACTCACTAAGAAACAACAAAACCTTAGCAAGTTTACAACTCGATAAGCAACGAGCAACAACTCGATAAACAAAGAACAACAACTCGATAAGCAAAACTTAACAACTCGATAAGCAAAACTTAACAACTCGAAGAGCGAATGCATTTTGAGACAAACAAAGCGACAAAATGCATCCGAAACATAGGTAAACTCAGACCTTCAGTACTCTCAGCACACAGGAAAGCTAGAGACTCCCTTCTGGAGACAAGAAACAGCTGGAGACCAGCTTTTTGCACATGGCCGACCACTTTTAGAGCTTGCCGACCAGTTTTTCTGTCTGCAACCCAACAAAGTAGCTGGCCGACCTGAAAAAGTGGTCGGCCGACCACTTAACCTGGGAACCTCCAGTTTTCTGACACTTGTTCTCCAAACAGTGCCTTATCCTCCATAAAGGTTCCAGCTTCGTGGTTCCCTCATTCTAACTCAGTTTTACACCAAAACGGAGGCGTTTCTTATCGAAAATCTCACAAATTGGATTGCTACCTTGGATGGCTCAAAAAAGTTGAATTTCCGGGGCTTCAGCATAAATGCACTATTCACGCTGAGTCGTACCCCGCTGTAATTTCCGTTCCTCCATGCCGCAGCAAGGTTTTGGAACCCGGTAGCACATGTCTTTAGCTTTGGCGGACAAGAGATATGTCCCACTTTCGAAGACTTCCAAGCTTTGATGGAGTCCGACCGCAGGGAAGAGGTTTTGCCATAATTCCGCTTCGGCCACGTCCAAGCCTTAGGACGGATGTGTGGGCTCACTATGCATGACGCTTGGTCATTGATCCGTGATGGGGAGTTGGACATCCCCAGCTTGGTTTATCGGTTTTTTGATGCCGGTGACCGCGGCGATCATCACTGGCAGGGTTTTCAGCGACACGCCCTTTGCTTATGCATGCCGTCACATTTCTTGCTTGCCTCAGGCTCTGGAGGATCTAGTGTCCGTTTGATTGAGGTCACCCGAGGCTTAAAGGAGGGCAAGAGCTGCATTGCCATGACACTGGCTGAGACATTGATGGGCTTGGATGCTTTTCATTGCCGAGAGACGACTAGATTCGCAGGGAGTCCACTACTACTATAGGTAATGTTTCCCACCCTATCTCGCATATATTGCTCACATCACTCGACCCTCAGGCTCGGTTTTTCTCACGAAAACCCTTTTCTTACTTTTCTCTCAACGTACACCTCTCTATTCTTTAATCTCTCATTTTTTTCATCCCTCCCCAGGTATGGTTGATAGACAAATTAAGGGTTGTGGACTTAAGCCCAGCATATTCAGCTCGCAGCTATTTCTTCCGGTGACGTTTAGTCGATGCCCTTGATGAGGGATGGTGGTGCGAATGGATGTGCCATCTATCCGCTACCAGTATTGCTTGGCGCTGCCCTTGGCTCAATCTGCCGGTGATGAGTTACAGCATGTCTCTCCAGCCTGGGATTCAGTTGATCGGTCTGACTCATTGTGCCTTTTACTTTCCATTCCGATTTCGGTGCCAGTTCGGACATGATTAGACCTGCCCAGCAGAGGGGATAGAGTACCTAGTTGCATTCCAGGTCCGAGGCGTACAGCTAGCTCGGTATGCCACGACATGGAGGACGAGAGAGCTTCTGGCCCCCACTCCCACTTTCAGTTGCATCCTTTCTGATGAGTGCATAGCTAGGCTTGATAAAGAGGTGCAGGTTGGGCCCACTTTGGCATCAGTGGCTTCGACCAGCTCTGGGAGGGGATGCAGGAACACCTGACTATGCCCCGAATTTATTGCTTTATTAGTACTTTCAAGTTTTCTTTATGAATGTAATAAAAAGAAAATTCAATTTGTATTCAAGACTAGGAGAACTCTATACTGAAATCAATGTAATTGAAGGTTGTGGGTACTGAAAATTTTCCGTTTGGTCCAAAAATGGTCTAAGTCGTAAAAGATTAATTTGAGCAAAATCAACTTTTATTAAAACTTTTCAAAACCATTTTCGATATGGATCAAAACTGGATATGCCCAAGATCTATCACTGAGATGTACAACCCCAGATCCTAACAATTGAAAAGTTGCCCCTAGTCTGAATAGCACTACATTAGAGATGACAAACCGAGCTCTTGAATGCAAAATAGGCAAAGATGACCAAACATGATCACACGGACAAAGTTGATCGGTGAAGTGTTTATGGCTGGACTTCAGAATGAAGTTGCCTACGTATCCCAAAGATGGGAATCAAGCCTTACGTAGTTCAGCTCGGGTTCACTCGTGTATTAACACTCTCCTTTTGCGTTCTAACTTTTGCCAAGGCCGCCTTTTCTGGGTTTTTAACTTTGCGAGCTCATTTTTTATAATTTCAAATTTTCTGTGCTCTAACTTTTGCCTAGGTTGCCCTTTCGGGTTTTCGGCCTAGCGAGCCACTTAGGGAAAATATTTCTTCAACTTGTCCATGTTGATTGATTGGGAGAACTCTAGGCCATCTAGATCCATCAGAACTACAGCTCCGCCCGACCAGATAGACTTGATGATGTAAGGACCAGTCCAATTGGGTCTGAACTTTCCCCTAGGGTCGTGGATGGGAGCTCGATTGTTTTTCAGCACCAAATCTCCTTCTTTCAAATTCCTGGACTTAACCTTCTTGTTGAAAGCCCTGGCAATTCTTCATTGATAACCCTGAACATGGTACAGTGCTTTCAGCCTTCTCTTATCAAATAACATAAGTTCTTCGAACCTGTTTTGCTGCCAATCTGCCTTAGCTATCTGACACTCAGCCAATACCCATAACGACAGAACCTCAACTTCGATAGGCAGAACAACCTCCATCCCATAAACCAAGGAATACAGAGTCGCTCCAGTAGAAGTTTGAATTGAAGTCTAGTAGCCCCACAGAGCAAATGGCAGCTTATCTGGCTAGTCCCGGTAGGTTTCCACCATCTTCTGTAGAATGTGTTTAATGTTCTTGTTGGCAGCCTCAACTGCTCCGTTGGTCTGTGGCCGATATGTAGATGACTTGTGAAAAGCCACGTTGTACTTGTCCAACAAGTCGATCACTTCCTTCTTGTAGTGGGAACCATTATCTGAAATAACCTCGTTCGGGACCCCGTAGCCACAGATGATGTTGTTCCTGATGAACTTTGCAACATGTGAAGCCTTTAACACCGCATAAGATTGGGCCTCAACCCACTTTGTAAAATAGTCTATCGCGACCAGAATGAACTCATGCCCATTAGACCCCTTTGAAGTGACAGCCCCAATCACATCAATCCCCCAGACTGAAAACGGCCATGGCAAAGTCATGTTGTACAGCTTCGACGACAGAATGTTCATGCGATTTGCATGGATCTGGCATTTGTGGTATCGCCGGACAAAGCCAATACAATCCTCCTCCATGGTGGACCAATAATAACCCTCTCTAAGGATCTTCCGGGCTAGCATTACCCCGTTCACGTGCGCTCCGCACTCTCCTCCATGGATGGCCTCCATCAGGCACTTCGATTCTTCAGCATCAAAACACAGTTTATGCATCTCGAGATGACCTCTCTTGTACAGTTTACCCCCGCAGATGATGAACTGAGCAGCCATTCTTCGGATTACCCTCTTATCTTTGGCATTTGCCCCTGGTGGATACGCCTCTTTTTCCAAGAAGTTCCAGACATCGTAATACCAGGGATTCTCATCTTGAACCTCATCTATGGTAGCAATCAACTCGTAGTCCGGCACAAATTTATGGTCGATGATGATCGGACGCATCCGGACTCCAAAAGGGATGCCTATCATAGAAGATAGAGTTGCTAATGAATCTGCGAACCTGTTGTTTTCTCTTAAAAGATGAGCGAAATTCAGCTTCTCAAACCGAGGAATCAGCATGTCCAAGGTCCGGTGGTAGATTCTCATCTTTTCTTCTTTGACTTTCCAATCTCCTTTAGCTTGAGACACAACAAGGTTCGAGTCCCCGATGACGTCCAATCGTTTTGCCCTTAGTTCTAGGGCAGTTTCTAAACCAGCAATACATGCCTCATACTCTGCTTCGTTGTTCGAGACTTTGAACCGGAGCTTGAATGCTAGAAGAATACGGGAATTGTCAGGTGCTATCAGCAACACCCCTATCCCATACCCGTGTTGGTTTGACGCTTTGTCAAAGTACATCGTCCAAGTTTCGTCTTCGACATACAAAATAGCCTCATCTGGGAATAGATACTCGACTGCTTCATCCCCTTCCACTGGGTGATCGGCTAGGAACTCTGCTACCGCTCTCCCTTTTACTGACTTGCGCATCACATACTTCAGATCGAATTCGGAAAGCAGAAGCAACCAATGAGCCAGTCTACTCGTAAGTGCTGGTTTCTTGAAGAGATATTTGATGGGATCTAATCTTGAAACCAACATTACAGAGTGAGCTAACAGGTAGTGTCGCAGCTTCCTGGTAGCCCATACCAAGGCTAAGCAAGCCTTTTCCAGCAAAGTGTAACAGGTTTCGTAATCCAACATATTCTTGCTTAGGTAATAGATAGCTCTTTCCACCTAGTCCTCCTAGTCCTGCGCAAGCATGCAGTCCATTGTAGTTTTAGTCACTGAAAGGTACAAAATCAACGATTTTCCAAGCTCAGGTAGTGCCAACAAGGGTGGGTTCTGTAAGTATTCCTTGATCTGTTCAAAAGCAGCTTGGCATTAGCCGTCTCATTGGAACTTCTTTCCTTTCTTCAGGAGACCAAAAAGTGGTTCACAAGTCAAGGTTAATTTTGAGATAAGCCGTCTTATGAATTGCACTTTACCCAGAAAGCCTCTCACCTCCTTTTCAGTCCTTGGTGGTGGTATTTCTAAGATGGCCTTGATTTTGGAGGGGTCGACCTCGATACCTCTCTACGTAATCAGAAACCCCAACATTTTCCCTACTGTAACACCGAACGTACACTTCTGAGGATTCAGCCGCAAACGAAATTCTCTAATCCTTCGTAAAAACTTTTGCAAGGCGGTGTAGTGGCCCTCTCTTTCTTTGGATTTGACGATCATGTCGTCCACGTACACCTCTACTTCTTTGTGGATCATGTCATGCAAAATTGTGGTCTCGGCCCGTTGATATGTAGCTCCAGCAGTCTTTAACCAGAATGGCATTACCCGAGAGCAGTAAGTCCCCCACAGAGTGGTGAAGGCATTCTTTTCCCGTTCTTCAGGTGCCATCACTATCTAATTGTAGCCTGAGAATCCATCCATGAACGAAAGCAAAGCATGCCCCGCTGTGAAGTCCACTAACTCATCGATATGCGGTAAAGGAAAGTCGTCCTTCGGACTGGCTCTATTCAAATCCCTAAAATCCACGCATACACGGATCCTGCCATCCTTCTTCGGCACCGGAACAATGTTGGCCAACCAAGTAGGGTATTCGGATACCAGCAGAAACCTTGCGTCAATTTGTTTGGTGACCTCTTCTTTAATTTTGAGAGCCCAGTCCGGGCGGATCCTTCTGAGTTTCTGTTAAACGGGTCGGGCCTCGGGGTCAAGAGGGATCCGGTGCTGTACAATCTCAGGATCGATTCTAGGAATGTCTTCGTAGGACCA
>NW_021025079.1:559209-569688 GCF_004153795.1 Camellia sinensis
CGGTGCTATACAATCTCAGGATCGATTCCAGGCATGTCTTCGTAGGACCATGCGAAAACATCTTTGAAATCTTTTAACAAAGTGGCTAAGTGCTCGTGCTCCTCCGAAGACAACGTGGACCCAATCTGGACCAGCTGTGGGTCCTTCTCAGTACCAACGTTAATTTGGGTGATTTCATCAACCAAGGGTTTTAGAAACCTCTCCTGCTCTTGATCAAGCAAAAATTTCAAAATCGGAGAGATTTTTTCCTCGTCGTTTTCATTGAAATTTTGAATGTCCTGATTAATGCAATAAATGAAAGGCAGAGAAAAGTAATCGAAGGCCACAGCCGCACAATTCTCATTAATCACTTTCACATTGTCTGATTCCTCTATTACAACAGACTTAAAGGAAAAAGAAAAAGATGACCTAAACAGGACTATGGCATCCGGGTTGTCACCCCCAAGAATACCGGACTCAGACTTAGACGAGCTGGAATCTAATTTCGACTCTACGGACTCAGTGGAATCCAATTTCAGCTCACTACCTGACCCGGTGCTACTCGATAAAAATCTTTCCTCGTATTTCTAGACGAGAGAGGATGCGATGGATGCATCCAGAATGTTTGAAGATGGGCTTCCAGCCGTTTCATTCCCGATCATGGACACCGAGAAGTTATCCCCCAAGCACTCATGTACGATTGAAGGATCTAAAAGTAGACAAGCCAGTGCTACCCCCATTTCAAACTCTGTGCTCTCGGAATCCTCCTCCTTGCATTGCTCAACCTCAGCTGGTGGGTCTGTCTGCTCCTCAGCAACATCATCCCTAGACAAGTGCAAGTCAAAGAATATCTCAAACCCCGACAACCGCCGCCTTTCTGTGTTTAGCCATGGTTCTGGGAAGCTGCAGAACAGGAAATCCTCCCATTCCCGGACAAAACGTCCGTTTAGGGTACCCTGGATAGGCTAGTGTATCAACTCATAAGGCTTCCCGACGCGCTTGGCTCTGGCTCTTCCGGCCATCTCCTTGCCTTTCCTCACCCAGTCCTCTTTGGTAGGCAGATAACCTAAACCAAAGGTATGTGGGTTATGCGGCACTTCGGCCGATGTTGCAACGCTTTTCCTACCACTGCAGCCTAATCCCATCCTAGGGATATGCTGCAGCTTGTTCATGAGGTATACAGACTGTGCACTAACATATAACCCCTCGTTAATAGCTAATACGTTCTGTACAACCCGAGCCTCGGCTAGGGTAAATCCTGATAGGAATACATCCTCCGCGCCATGCTCGATCTCCAGAATTGGAGTAGAAACCTCTGGCGGCGAATGGATTGAAGAATTCCCAAAAACAATAGCCACCCCCTTCTCGCGGGGGTATTTTAGCATCTGATGCAGAGTGGAAGAGACTGCCTTCACCTGGTGCAGCCACAGCCTCCCTAAGAGTAAGTTGAAGGTTGCGGGAACGTTCAAGACATGAAAATCAATATCCTGCTGTCCTGGACCAACCTAAGTGCGAACCTGCACAGTTCTCATCACTTCTCTGCTAGTATTGTCATATGCCCAAATCACCTAGATAGTGGGTACGAAGTCCGCGGGCTGCAACCCGATTGCATATGCCGTCCTCGACGGACATATGCTGATAGCAGACCCTGTATCGACAAGAACTACTGGTATCCATTTGCCTTTACACTCCATAGAGATGTAGAGAGGTTTGTTATGGTTTACGCCCTTAGGCGGCAGCTCCTTGTCAATGAAGGTTAACATCGGGGAAGCTCTTCCCGGAAAGACTAACCCTACCAGCTGTTCAGGCGTGGTGTTGATTGAAAGTTTGGCTCTGTCCATTGCAGAAATGACAGCCTGTCTATGAACTCTTGAGGCCATAAGCAGTCCCCAAATGGAGATGTTCGCTTGTATCTTCTTAAGCTGTTTCAGCACAGCCTCCTCTTCGAGTAACTTTTCTTTCTACTTCTCTACCTCCTTGTCCTTCCCGGATGCCTTTGGTTGATCCAGGTGTGGGGGCTTGAAGTACCGCCCACTTCTGGTCATGTGATCGACCTCTCCAAGATACCAGGTATCATCCGTTTGATTGTTCCCCTAATCTTCGTCTGTGCGGACGAGACGTAGGTTATCATCTTCCCACCACATTCCGTTGGCCAGTGACAAGCAGCTATCTAGTTCTATTATAGCTGTTCCTGTGCCTACAGCACATTCTGTTCCCGTGCTCATAGCACATTCAGCCCCCACAGGGGCTTTGGCCTTTCTAACCCTCTCCAGATCTTCGATCTTCTCTTGCTCAAACTGTTTCAGTGCAGCCTACTGCTCAGTATCCTCTGTACTCAAAGTGCTCTGATCCTGAGAAAAATTATTAACACCGGTGCTCTCCAGCGGTCCATTTTGATTCTCGGCCATTCTGGCCACTGCTGATGTCCCCGTGTCCGACGGACCCTGTTCTGACTGTGACTGCTCAACAACATCCGGCTTGTCGCTGAGCCACCCAGTAACTTCTGCTGACCCTTCCATGTCGAACTAGTTGACAGTCACATCCCCTGAATCCTGTTCTTCAAAGAATTACAGATTTGTAATGTCCTATTCTAGTTTCACTAGGTCTTCTAGCCCTTGATTAGGTCCATCCTCTCGAACTACACAGATTTCTGCCTCCGCTGGCAATTCCACCCTTGACTTGGGCTGATTCGTTGGTGTGATATACCCGCTCGGTTTATACTTAAAGCTCGTACACCCCTCAGGCTCTGAATCCTCATTTCCCTCTGCTCCCAAAGTGATCTCTGCTCTACCTTCGGTAGTCACCACCACCAATTCTGGTTGGGTTTGGGAGATGTCCAACATGCACAAGTCAGTGCTGTCAGGAATGGACACCTCCGGCTTGGGTAGGTGGGAAGAGGTGATATATATGCTAGGGTCATATGACACAACCCCAATTTGGATGAAATTGATGCATTTGGGAGGTGGAGCTTGGTTATGTGGCGAGAGAGGGTTGGTTGTGACATTCGGTTTCTCCGGAGGCACGATCACCCTGTTGTCAATGAGATCCTGAATCTCATGACGCAATGGAAAGCACTGGTCGATTTCATGACCGTGCTGTTGGTGATAGGCACAGTACTTCGCTAAGTTATGGAAAGGAGGAAGTTTTTCTGGTAACGGTTGCGGCTCTTGGGGCTTCAATTGCCCTTTCATGATCAAAACCCCCAAAGCCTTAGACAAAGGCATGTATAGTGGGGTGAACGGTCTTTGGCCTCTGGGGGCATATCTAGCTGTTTGCGAGCTATTTCCGGACATACCGGTAAAGGGTGTAGCTGCAAGGGTTTTGGGAGGGGTGGTGGTGACCATTCCCACATCTAAAGATCTGGCAGCTGCAGCACTGCTTGTGCCTACATTTGTACTACGGTTGAATGCCCTCTTGGGCTACTCTCTTTCATAGTCACTCAGACCTTTTTTCATTGCATCCTCGATCTACACCCTAATCTCATGTAGATCTGCAAAGGTGGGTAGGGGGAGAACGATCATCTTCTGCATGAGCTTGGGCTGGAGGTTGCGGACAACCATCCGAATCTGATCTTTGTCAACAGGCCTGATGGTCATCATTGAGGCTTTAGCCCTTCAGCGGGTCACAAAATCGGAGAAGCTCTCCTTCGGCTCTTGCCTAGTGGTCTCAAGATCACAGGTTGTGACCTCGATCTGAGTGTTATAGGAGTATTGAGCTATGAAGGCCTCAACCATCTCCTCCTAACTTCTCTTAACGGAGTCCTCTAGTTTTGCATACCAAATGGCCGCTACACCCGACAGGGTTCGGCCAAACAAGGAAAGCTTCTGTAATCTGGTGAGGCCCATTGGCCTTAAGATGCCTGAAAATAGCCGCAGGTGCACCGTAGGAACTCCAGACCCATCAAAGCGGTCAACGTGTGGCATTTTAAACCGGTCTGGCAAAGTCACGGCCGAGTCGGTACATCCATCCTCTATATCCGGAATGGATTTCACACCTTGGGACTTCTTGAAAAGCTTTTCTAACTTGCTTACTTTTAACACCGTTGGACCCACCTTGAACTCAAATGGTAAATCCACTAGGTTGGTGGGCGCTTTAGATAGCTGGGGTAGGATTGGGGACGGAGCCGGCCCTGTTGGAATGTCCGTATTTTCCTAGACGTTGGGTGCTTCCCCGAGTATTGGAACTCTTGGCGGGAGAGGAGCTGGGTGTGTAGCAGATGCTCCGGTCTGCTGCTGTAGCATGGCAATTAACTCTGCCTATTGGGCCATGACCTCGGCCTGGCGTGCAACCATTTTTGCTTGACGGGCGGCATCCTGCTGCATGGCTTGCATACTCTCCTGAAGGTGACGTATCATCTCTTCCATTCCTGCCATATTGTCCTGAACTAACTGAACAAATGGTATATCTGACTCTGCAGTAGAAACTGAGTCCTCAGCCTGACTGTTCAAAGACCGCTGATCTGGCAACCTCTGTACTGATACACTGCGCCTTCTTGACCTCTGGCTAGCAACTGGGGGTAAAGAAAGAAACACTGCTTGTCCGTCTATCAGATCCCTGGATCGATTAAGTCTTCGGCCTCTAACCCAGAGTGCTCAGGGAATATCTGCTTGGTCGGATGCAATTGTGCTAAACTACCTTGCAAAAAGATAAATAAAGCATAATAAGGAAACAAACAACCCGAGCGTACAGTGTGCTATGTTATGAGCTAGATAAATTAAAGACAACACACAGTTGGAAAACACAAGCCGAAATAACTGTTCTCAACCACTGATCACTATTCCCCAAATTACTGCCCCAAATTTGATATCCTCGGATAAAACTGATTCCCAAACACTGATGCCCTCAAGCCTGATACCCCGACTTGCAAACTGTTACATGCATTCCCTATAGAGGCACACTCTAAAAGCACATAACAAGCCAATGAGAGCCAAAACACCCCTATGTTGGGGTAGGGTTTCACTACGCACGCAGCGGTTTCAAACAACCTATAATCGGGTAAGCAACCTGTCCTAGTTTGGAATATTCACTATGGATTTCGATATACACTAGGCCGAATGGTCAAAAAGGGTGCCCCGATAACAACCGGAGTTTGTGTTCCCAACGTAACAGAGCCCGTAGCCGGTCAACCTTATGGCACACGGCCTCAGGCTAACCGTTCAGGAATGGCAGATGGCGAACACGGTGACTTAGGCACATCAATGCAAATGCAATGCAAAGAAACACATAAGTGTAAACAAAACAAGATATCATGAGTTCGAGTCAAGTTTTCCAAGTCCCTACCGGAGTTGCCAGAAACTGTAGACGCGCTCCGGAAACTCTCCGATATCCACGCTCGCGAGGGGCGCGAATCTCATTTTGTTCTGAGCTACTACAGTTCGGACTCAATGCCACGATTCTAAATCTAATCTCACAATGTGCGGTGTGAGACCGATAAATCACCAAAGAGTCCAAATCCGGCAAATCGTTTTAGAAAACTGATTTTTATAAAGAAGTGCCAAACACGGACTTCTTTGCCAGATACAGAGTCGCCACCTAAATATTTTATTTTGGGAGAATTTAGGAAACCCTAACTCGTGCCTAAGGCCACGTGTCTGTCATCACCAAAGTTGCCTCGGCTCGGGAACTTGGGTACGAGAGGGGAAGGTCATGTAATGAGCACCCCCGCTCGCTCGATCAAAGATCGGCCTGTACTAGGCATGATATATTGTTTTTGAAAACACATGTGTTCTTATTCCGGTTATTTAACCTAGAATTACTATGTGATGTGCACAACATACAAGTATAGACTAGATCGCCTAATTTTGAGCAAAACATTGCATATCCGTTTGTTTGAAAATGGTTTGAAGTTTGCTACTCGCAAGTAGGCTAAATCGAGGATTTCAATGAATTGTTCCAATTCAAGTAATCTAACCTTCACCCACAGGCATTCAGGCAGTTAATCAAATCAGTAGTTAGCCTCATGGCAAGCATGCTTTCGTGGCAGTCAATAACACACATGCAGTATGCTAAAGCGTAAACACTCACAGTGTACTCCAAGCCAAAACAAAGAACTAGTTAGAAATCATGCATGATCCTAGTCCATGTTAAGATGGCTAATGTAACACATGCGAAAATGTAATTAAGATAGGCTCGGTTATACTAAGATGGTATGTGAAATGCAGATTGATAACATGTATTCAAATTGGAATTGAAATACAATGCATGTTTGTATGATGCGCCGAGCTCGGTGCATGCAATACAGATGAATGGATGCACGCATGCAAAACATAAGGTATGTAAAATGAAACATGCCCTAAAACTAACCATCATAAGCAGTTAAGTAAAAGGGAGAAAGAAATGGAGGTTGGAAGACATGCATCACACACACGCACACTTATTACAACAGTAGGCCCTCTCGAGGGAGAGACCGAATAAAGAGCTAACTAGCTAATCTAAGCTAATTAAACCACTTCTTACAAAATAAAGCTAATTAACTAATCCTAGTTAACTAACTATTACAAAACGATTAAGCATCTAAACTCATTAGCTACTTAAATACAAGACCAAAGCAAGAACTAGCTAAGCAAATTAGCTAAGTAAAGCAATAAAATAGGAGCTACGGAAAGCAATAAAGCAATGTCCTCTGAGGGAGAAGAGTTCATGCATGCTCGGTTGCTTCGTTCGGAAATCCAACGCGATGCCCCAACTTGCCTGTGTTTGCAACTGCTCTTGGAAGCTTGCACCAAGCTCCAAATAGCTTCTAACACATCTTGGGGACCTGTGGGAGGGTGGCCGACCAGTTATTGAGAAAGGAGACCACCTGCCGACCACTTTTTGTGCTAAAAAACCAGAAAAAGTGGTCGGCCAGCTAATAATGCTGGTCGGCCGACCAGTTGTTGCTGCTGAATTCCAGTTTGCTGCAACAGAGAGCAAGAAAGGGCAATTGATAGCCGATCGGCACACTGGATAGCCGATCGGCCATCTCTTCTTGCAAACTGCTCCTTTTGCTGCAGCAGAGTACAAACAGAGGCATGGCAATACATTTATAAGAAAATATTGTGCAACTACACCCCTTATCATGTTCAAAGCTCAAAGGAGTGTAGTGGTCGGCCCTCGAGCCATCAATCACGCATTTCGATACATGATGGCCGAAGAGGCCGAGTTGCACAAATCAATATGGATAAAATGCACAAAAACACATAAATGCCTTAACCTCTATCATGCATGATCAAAGAGGGTCGGCGACCGAGAATTGAGGCACATTTCATCACTTTAAGTATGGAACGTCTCTCGTTTCTCGTGTTTGGACTAACACCTATTCCAAACAACAATGCACCACATAACATGGCACATAGAATGTAATGCAATCTAAGCATGCAAACATGAAGAGCATCTTAAACATGCAAACATGACCAAACCACCAATGCCAATAGCATGCATACACAATGCAAAGAAACATAAACAACCTATCAATGCTAATGGCATGCAACAGTATGCAATACAAAATGCAAACAACATGGCATACTCAATGCGATGAACTACATGACATGCTCAATGCTATATAAGATGGCATACACAATGCAAAGGGTAAGAACATGGCATACACAATGCTCAATGGACTTAAACCAAAATGGATAGACCTCAGCCATGCCCAAATTAGAGGCCATAACACCAAAATAAAGGCACAAAAGGCAAGGCATGCATGCACAATGCATTGGCCAACCAAGTAGGCCTAAGAGCACAACCCTCAAGAAGGCTCAAGGAGTGATAAATGCGGAAGTGTAACAACACTAAATGCACTGAAATTAAGTAAGAAATGATGCCAAATCATTCAAACAAAGTAAGCATAGCTTGAAAAGGTCCTTAAAGCATGAAGCTAGTAGAGAGGACTACAAAGGAGACATGCAATACATGGCACGAGTGCATGAACCAACCATGGACAGAGCTGAAATAGGTCAAAACAATGACCAAAACATGCTAAGATGGAGGCTCAAAAATCAAGGCATGCAAGCATACAAACTAGGCCACAAACTAGGCAAGAATGCACAACACTTAAAGGCATTCAAAGCATGAAAGAAGTAGGAATATAGTCATGTTGTAAGCTCTGAAATGTCATGAAAAATGATACCAAATCAAGTACATGATACAAATGAAGCATGTTATGGTGCCCGAAGCTTGAAGCTAGCAAGAGCACTTGTACTACAACTATGAAAAACATGAAGCATGTGATCAAGGCAACCCAAAACAGTCCTGGAACATGTTAAAAGGAGTCTAAAACATGCATGAAAGGAAGCCAAAATGTGCTAGCATGAAGGGCATAAGGCATGGTGAATGCACGGCAAATAAGGTGGTTTATACTACACCTATTAAGACCAAGCATGGGATGATTTAACCAACAAAAATCAGAGTTATATCATGGCAAAATAACCCCAAATAAACACTGAAATGATAGGTCACAAGCTTAGGCATGAAGGCATACGCAATGGTTCATGTTAAGGCATAAAGGGGGCAAATCCTCCAACGCATTCAATGAGTGATAAATGCAAGTACATGAGAATGAAACATGAACTGAAATCACATAACAAATGATGCCAAATCATCCAAACAGTCCAAGTACAACATGCTAGTGGACTTGATGCACAAAGCTAACAAGCTAGATTGCATTATAGCTATATGAAGCAAGTCATGCATGGCCAAAGCAACACAAATCAGAGCTAAAGCATGTTAAAACATGGACAAAAGCTTCTTTAAGTTAAGCCAAAAGCATGCTAAAATGACATGTTAAAGCATGATGCATGTTAGGCTAAATCATGGAATTGCACTACAAGTGCATGGCGCATGCAAAGCCTGATCAAACCAAACCTTAACAGAGGTATGACATGGCAAAACAACACCAAAAACATGCTGAAATGGAAACAAAACCAGCTAGAATGACATGCTACTTCATGAAGCATACAAGACTAGTTTGTGTGATTTACACTACAAATGTATTATGCATGCAAGGGATGATCAAGACCACCAAAAACAGTGGTATGCCACAGCAAAATAACCCCAAATAAAAGCTAAGATATGGCCAACATAAGCTTGACAAACATGCTCACACATGAGGCATTCAACACAAGTATTGAAGACACAAGGAGAGAGGATGACCCTCTCCTATTTAGGACCTCAAAACCACCTTTCCACCACTGAAAATTCTCTAGATTTCAGTGGTAGAAAGGTCATGGAAAGGCTACAACAAGAGCCTAAAGGGATGGCTCAAAACAAGGCCTAACAAGGCCTAAGAGGGGGTGGACCACCCCCAATGCTAAAATGACCTTAAACAAAGATCTTAAGGACTGAAAAACAGAACTTTTTTTAGTTAAGAGTTAAGCTTAAAACAACATGCTAAAAGGGCTAAAAGCTTAAGCAAAAATGGGGGTTTTAAGGGTTAGAAACTCACCCTTGATGACCACCTTCAAAGCTGCAACTCCAGTAGGTTTTTCAAGCTTAAACTAGTCCAAAAACTCCAAAAACAACCTCAAGGGACCTCGGCTCCAAGAGTATGGTGTTTGAGTGTGTGTTTGTGTGTTAAAGTAAGACAAAACAACACTTTAAGGCACAAAATAGGAACAAACGAGGAGATATAGATACAAGAGTGTATGTATATCTCAAACCTCCAATTTCTGAACCTAGAGGAGGGAGGAGGAGCCTCCCTCTTATAGAGAGCAAAAGCATAAGCTTCTTGACGAAGCTAAGGCTCAAGGCCATCCCTCCATACACGTGTATGGATGATGGTTCTTGTGCTCTCCAGTTGTGCCAGTTGGCCCAAAATATCTCCAAAAAGGTGACAAAAAGCAGCCGACCACTTGAAGTGGTCAGCTAGCTACTTAAAGTAGTCGTCCGGCCACTTTAAGTGGTCTCCTAAAAATAAAAGTGGTCGGCCATGGTGGGAGAAGGTCAGCAGCATGAAAACAAGCAAATTGTGTGGTGGCCGACCACTTTTGATGGTCCAAAGATCAGGGAGACCAGTTATCAAACCAGAAAACTGGCTGGCAGGAAGAAAAGTGGTTTGCGGGGAGAGAAAATGGTCTCCCACCCTTGTACCACCTTCCAAACAAGGAAAACAAGGTTTGTACCAAAAACAAACCAAAACGGATGCAAGACGAAACTTCATGAGGCAAAGCGCGCAGTCGGAAGCCTCGAAAACTAGCTGTTGAGCACCAAAATTGGTTTACGACTACAAAAGTGGTCTCCCAAACCACAGTGGCCCTCTAGGCCAAGGAAACAAGGTGTGGTTCAAAAACCACGCCAAACGGAGAACGTTAAGCGGTCCCGAGAGAAGGCGCGCGGTCGAAGGCTCCGAAAAATCAGAAACTAGTCTCCAAACGGGAAAAGTGTTCTACGACCATGAAAAGTGGTCTACGACCACAAAAGAGTGGTCTACAAGACCTCTCTCTCCGTCAGGAAAGGAAAACAAGACTTGGTCTGCAAACCGAGCCAAAGCGCAAAGAGCTCAGAGGCCCGGAGGCAAGGCACTCA
>NW_021025079.1:570159-624928 GCF_004153795.1 Camellia sinensis
GCATTAAAATTGTGAGTTTTAAGCCCATTAGATAGTGGCAAAACCATCTTTTCTAAAGCCCACTTGAGGGTGGCAAAACCTGCATTTTAGCTTACTTGCGAGTAACAAACCATATTCAAAAGAAGCATGAAATGTTTTGCTCCAATTTAGGCAATTTGGTCTATACTTGTTTGTTGTTTTGGACTCATTCCTTGGTGTGTTTTGACCATGATCTATGTATGCTTTAGTCTTGTTTTGTGGTCCCTTGGGACTGTTTTAGGTCATTTTGGTCCTTTAAGGTTTGGTTGACATAGCTTTGGTTTGACCCCCTTTATTGGTTTCAAGTGTTGGTCATTGTTGCATGCCTTGCTTGCATGTTTTGTTTGATTTGGCATCATTCTCTATTCATTTTCAGAGCTTAGCATGTTGGTTTAATGCCCATATATATCGCCTTTAAGTATGCTTAGAGTTGTCCCCTTTTATGCTTAGGTGATGGACCTTGATGTGTGCATGCTTGCATGTATCATTTGTGCTCTTGTGTATCCTCTTAGGCCACTGTTTTGGGGGTGGGCTGAGGTCCTCTCATTTCAGTATAAGTCCGTCTTTGCATATTTTGCATGCTTGCATGTTGTATTGCATTGGTTGCATGCTTACATTGTATCATTTTCGCATGTTTGCATGTTGTTTAGTTAATGGCATTACATAGTCTTGTTGTATGCTTGATATGTCCATATTGCATTAGTCTAGCATGCAGGATTAGATAGTGTCATGTTGCATTAGCTTAGCATGTTCATGTTATCTTGCATGAGTTGCATCACTTTGCATTGTATATTGCATCCATGCATTGCATTTGGCTTGGGTTGGGGTGTCAAGCCAAGTATGAGGATTGAGAAGTGTTCATACTCCAAGTGATGTAACACGTCTCAACCCTCGGTCGTCAATCCCCTTTGACCTGAACATGATAGGGTGTTGGCATTCATCTTTTTTGTTTGCATGCATTTACATCAAAGTTGCTAACTTGGCCTCTTAGGCCATCATGCATCAAAAATGCACAATTGATGGCCCGAGGGTCGAGGGTCATGCTCCCTTGAGTCCCTTGCATGATAGGGAGTGTGCCCATGCTCACATTTGCTCGAAAATTCCATGCCATACACTGCTTGCCCTCTGCTGCTGTCAACTGCAGGTTTCAACAGGAAGATTTGGCCGGCCGGCAATGATGAGTGCCGACCGGCAAAGAATTTTGGCCGAGAGCAAAATCTTTAGCCGATAACCTCATTCCCATGGCCGGTGGCCTTTTGATTCGGCCGGTGGAACTCCACTGCACTCAGAATGAAGTTCAGAACAGTTCAGGAGACTTTCATAAATTTCAGAGAGGCAGGGCAGTGTCAACAGAGGCAACAGTGCTATGGCAGCAAATTTCCGGGCGAGACGAGTCAAACATGCATCATCCACGCATCCCAAGGCAGGGCTGTGGCCACTTTAATCCTGTGTTTAATTTGTTAATTAATTCAAAATATTACGATTTTAATTTTTTAAATTTTAAAATATTTTATAAAAATAAATTCAAACTCTATTTTATAAAAATATTTTTAAATATTTTAATTTCTTTGTTATGTATTTGGTTACGATTTGAGTGTAGAGTTGTGAAAGTAGTATGGAGTTTTGAGTTATGTGTTTGGTTATGAGTTTTAAAAATAATTTCATAATTGAGTTTTGTTTTATGTGTTTGGTTACGATTTGAGTGTAGAGTTGTTTTTAAATTTAAAATTTTAACATTTTAAATTATTTAAATTTTTTGAATATTTAAATTTTTACGATTTAAGTTTTTGAATATTTATTTTAATTTTTTACTTATTAAAGATTATCAAAACGATACACATAGTAAGTTCTACAGACTACTCAAATTCTCTCATGTTAAGATCTCAATATGAGAGAAACCTAACCCAAAAAAATAATAATAATAATAAAATACTTTTAATGAGAATCCCAAGATTGCGTTATTCTGATCTAAAAAATATATTTATTTATTTGATTATTTATGTCTTTTTTAATATATTGCAATAATTACAATTTTTATTTTTTTGTAAGTTAATGCAACCAATAGAATATACTTAATTGTATGATCATATTTTTAATTCTCAACTATATATTGATATGTTTATTTAATGATAATATGATATATATATATATATATATTTGTGATTATAGAAATTGGTATTGGATTTTAAAATTTTAACAAATTTTTTTGATTACAAAACAAATATTTTGAACTCTTGAGTCATGAATGGATAGGATTTTTTCAAGTTTCGTTTGCAAAATCTTAATTTTAAACTTAATTATTCTAGTAATACAACTTTATATGTTATTTTAATTTTGTTGATTTTGACTTACTTGTCTCTATATTTGACTCTGATCTATTAATATTTTTTCAACTTTTGTTTTTTATTAAAATAAAATTAATTCAAATACAATTAGGAAAATTCTATATACATATATTTAATTTTAACAGTACACACTATTTCCTTCAAAAAAAAAAAAAAGATTAGGGTTTGTTTAGGATGATCTAAATAAGTGCACTTTTTGATTTTTATGAAATATGAGTTGGATTTGAAGCGATGTGTTAGAAAAGTGATGTAATTTAAATAAGATGATGCGACTTAAATAGGATAGTGACTTTTTGACTTTTTTTAAACATGTCAAACCAACCCTTACTACAATTTTATTTTTTAATTGATTACATTTTAACATTTTCACAAATCATCGCTCTATCTGCACCACTCCACAAATCCTAACCCTAGTCGTTGCCAGCACCACCGCCTATCGTCGTCACTTCCTTCTTTGTCGGCGACTCTCTGTCTCGCTCTCTCTCTCTCTTCCAGTACATAGTCCGATCTCCATTGGTAGCGATCGATAGTAGTCCCTACCGCCATTACTAGCAGAGAGTGATTTGAAAAATCCAAATCTAGGATTTGAAGTAGATAAAAAAAAAGAAGAGATGAGACAGGCTAGCTATGGCGTTGAGATGAGGTGGAGAAGATGATGCAGCGGGATAGAGTGTGAGGGGGTAAGCACGATTGCAAATGAGAGCAACGCGATTGCAATCGGAACTGAGATCGGCATGATCTCGACGGCAACGAGAGACGAGGAGTGGAGGAAGAAGGCTGGAAAAGGTCATCGAAGAAAGAGGAAGGCTGAAGAGAAGATGTGGTATCGACAATGGTGTGTGGTGATGTTGGGCTTAGGACAACGATGTCTAGAAAGTTGTTGGTAGTTGATACGGTGGTTGATGGAGGTGGCCAGAGCAGAGGAAGGTTATGGAGGGGCGACAATCGGAGGATAGGGTCTACAACGGTGATAGCCGACGGTGGTAGTGATTAGGGTTAGGGTTTGAGTTTGTTAAGAAGAAGGTAATTTGATATTATTTAAAAAAAAATTAAGGCTCCGTTTGGTAAGAGTTTTGAATTATATTTCCATCTATTGATTTGAGTGTGTTGTTTGTTTTGAGCTTTCAAATCATAATTATACACTCATTTCTCAAAACTCAATTCAAAACATAATCATTACTTTTCAAAACTCATAACTAAACACATAATTCAAAACTCTTTTCAAAACTCAATTCAAATCAATATTTTAAATTTTTAAATATTTTAAGTATTTAAATATTTTAAAAATATTTTAACTTTGTTAAGATTTTAAATGTTTTAATATTTAAATATGTTATGATTTTTTTAATTTTTTAATTTTTTGAATATTTTTAAATATTTTAATTTCAAAATGTTGTTTTTAAATTTAAAATTTTAACATTTTAAATTATTTAAATTTTTTGAATATTTAAATTTTTTGATTTAATTTTTTTGAATATTTATTTTAATTTTTTACTTATTAAATTTTTTAGATTATTTAAATTATTTAAATACTTATGATTTAAATTTTTTGAATATTTATTTTGAAAAAAAAATTATTTCCTTTGTAGTATTTTCAATTAAAAATTTGATTTATGTTATTTTCTGTTAATAATAAATTTTTTTAATTGAATTTTAAAAAGAGTTTGGTTATGAGTATTGATCAGAATTTTAAATAGTGTGAAAGTAGTGTGTTTTGTTATGAGTTATAACAATTTGAATTAAGTTTTGAAAACTCTTTCCAAAAATCATAATCAAACAAATTTTCTACACTCAAATTATAATTTCACAACTTACAAACTCAAAATATAACTCATACTCTCAAATCATATTTACAAAACTCTATCAAACGCAATCCAAGAGTTTGCCTCCGTTTGGGAAGTGGGTTGGCTTTTTGGCTTTTTTGGCTATTTTAGCCTGAGCTAAAAAGCTTGGTTTGGGAAGGGCTTTTTGACTTTTTGGCTTTTTGGTTTTTTTTTGTTAGAGAAGAGTGTAATGATTATGGGTTGGATGTGATGTTTTGTTTGTTGTGGCTAAAATAGCCTGTTTTGTCTTTTGTGGCTATTTTAGCCCCAACCCACTTGCCAAACACCACCTTTGTAATGAAATCAGACTTTTTAATTTAGGTATGATATGAACTGAACAAAAGAGAAAAAATGACGCGAACTGAGAAATTTAATAATGTTTGAATAGAATTATCCATGCAATCGAGTCGAATAATTTAACACATCTGTCCCTTTCCTTTCCAGTACCCAATGAGCAATAGACAGGATTTGGTAGGAGAATTTAAAAAGAAATTTTAAAAGTGAAAGAAAAAAAAAAGAGTAAAATATAATGTTTAAATAGAATTATCCATACAATGGAGTCGAATAATTTTACACATCTGTTCCCTTCCTCCACCCAATGAGCAATAGACAATCTTGCAAAACTTTTAACAGTATTTGGTAGGACAATTTATAAAGAAATTTAAAATGTGAAAAAAAAAGTGAAATGTAAATATATTTTATTTTATTTTGTATATGTATATTTTTTTATTTTTTATATTTTTTTAAATCTCAAATTAAACACAACGGCTGTTTGGGAAAATTGTTAAAAGTTGATTTTTTTTAATTTTTTTAGTTTTTTTTTTAATTTTTTTATATGAAAGGGTTGTTTGGGAAGTGTTAAATTAGTATACTTTTTAGGTTTTTATGAAAAAATGTGAAATATGGATTGAGTTTGAAGTGATGTTGTAGAGAGATAATCTAATTCAAATAAGAAGTGATGTGATCTAAATAAGATGATTGTAATTCAAATAAGATGATGTGTTAAAATAGTACATGCTAAAATTACAAAATATAATGTGATTTAAAATAAATTAAAAATTGATTTTTAATTTTTTTTATATATATTTTCAAATATCCACAATATAAAAGATCAGAGAAAAAGGGGAAAAAAATTTCAAGTGGGTCTCATCTGACAAGACCAACCCTTTAGTATATATGGAATGGGTATGGTTTCTGTTCTGTCCGGGATCGAATTAGACCGTGTTGTTGTGTCCTTGGGGGTCATCACGGGTCCCGTTTTGATAATCTGGACCGTCAACGTGTAGAACTCGTCGAGTATTATATATTTATAAAAAATTACGTTGATCGGATATCGATAGCTATGTGATCAAATCAGTTTCGTATTAAAAAAATTGGACGGTGAACAAATTAACGGTTGACAAAAAACTGATTTGATCATATAGCTATCGATATCCGATCAATGTGATTTTTAACAGGCATATAGTACTCGACGAGTTCTACACATTGAACGGTTCAAATTATCAAAATGAGACCCATAATGGACCCCCACGAATCCAACAGTAAGATTCAATCCGATCCCAGACTGGACAGAAGCCCTACCCATATGGAATCGAATTGGGATGCTGGATTAAAGTTATCACTGTCGAATATTAAAAGGTTGGCCGTGTTTAGTGTTATAGTGACTCTTGTCGGTATTAGTGGATGTCGGTGGAAAAACATTAACTGTTATTTATTAAACAATACAAGCAATCAATTTGATTTATATATATGGGGAAGTAACATCACAGTAGGCTCAGAAAAAAAAATTATAAAATTATAAAAAATAAAATATTTTAATTTTTAAAATGTATAATTTAACACTTCAAATTTATTATTAAAGTTAAATATCTCAATTTTATAAGTGAAATTGACGCATAATATAATTAATTTATATCAATCTCAATAATTTAAAATGTTTATCCCATATGACAAATTAAGAAAAATATACATATAAAAAATTAGATCGATAATACACAAGTAGTTAATGATTAAATCACGTATATATTATAATAAATGAATGATCTATAATTAAAACATGTATATCGTATACATAAAAATAATCTAATAGTATGACAAAAAATGTTGGATCTTCTTAATTTTTTATAAGAGAGTAATGATATATAAATAAAAAATTCATACAGAATTTTTATACATAATGATGTGATTAAATGTGTACCATTCAAATAAAATATAATAGTCATAAAGATGATATTTATTTACCAATATGATGTTGCTATATCATTTTTATAATAATTTTTGTATGAATTTTTATATGGATACAATTTCTCCTTACATAAATAATCTTCTTAATTGATTATATGAGATGAACAATTTAAATTATTGAAGTAAGGCCATATTAATTCCATAATGAGTCAATTTTACTGATAAATTTTAAAAAATTCATACTCATATTTCAATTTGTGTTCAACTTATTATTCTCAAATTCTTGCTTGATCAATGCATTGTCATCAACGTTGTTCAGTAACTCTAGTTGGCAATAGAAGTTAGTTTATTATGAAAAAATTTATTAGAAAATTTTTGCACCTCAATTAATTTATAAGATATTCTTATATTTTAATACATCTTATTATTTTAAATATTTGATTTACAAAATTTTAATTATCTTATTTAAGTTATTTTATGAACAATTTTATTGCTATAAATATTTTTTAAACATTTAGCAACTTATTATGCAGTATTATAAACATTTACATTAAATAAATTTAACAGTGAATGTTCACATTGATAGTGTGAATGTGAACATTAATTCATAATTCTCTCCCTATCTACTTATATTTCACTTAATTCAAATTATTTTTTTATATTTCAATAAACTTTATGAGTAACATAATTACTAAAATATCCTTAATAATGATAGAATGAAACACGAATTAATATTCACATTGGCAGTGTAAATGTTCTGTAATGCGAACATTCACATTGTCAAATATGAATGTTCACATAAATAAATTGTTAAGGATTGAAAAAATATTTATAAGGATAAAATAATTTGTAAAATACCTTAAATATCTAAATAATATGACTTATTAAATATAAAAATATGTAATAAATTAATTAAGATATAAGTAGTTGAATGAGAATTTCACAATAAATTATTCTATTTAAATTGTATATGTAAATACGATGGTACTCAGTGGCGGAGTTAGAAAATTAAATTAGAGGGGACACTTATTAATTACGATATCAAAAATTTTTACAAAAATATTTCAACAAGTTTTTACGACTGATTTCAAGAAACATCAAAAAAATAATATTATTTATAACTAGTATATCATAGACAATATAAAAACAATATGGATACAAGTCTTAAAATAAATTATATAGGGTTCATTTGGGAAATGGATTCATTTTTGACTTTTTGGCTATTTTAGTCTGTGGCTAAAAAGTCTCGTTTGGGAATGACTTTTTGACTTTTTGTGAGAGAAAGAATGTAATGATTATAGGTTAGATGTGATGTCTCGTTTATGAAGGACTTTTTGACTTTTTGTAATAAACTTTATGAGTAACATAATTACTAAAATATCCTTAATAATGATAGAATGAAACACGAATTAATATTCACATTGGCAGTGTAAATGTTCTGTAATGCGAACATTCACATTGTCAAATATGAATGTTCACATAAATAAATTGTTAAGGATTGAAAAAATATTTATAAGGATAAAATAATTTGTAAAATACCTTAAATATCTAAATAATATGACTTATTAAATATAAAAATATGTAATAAATTAATTAAGATATAAGTAGTTGAATGAGAATTTCACAATAAATTATTCTATTTAAATTGTATATGTAAATACGATGGTACTCAGTGGCGGAGTTAGAAAATTAAATTAGAGGGGACACTTATTAATTACAATATCAAATTTTTTTACAAAAATATTTCAACAAGTTTTTACGATTGATTTCAAGAAACATCCAAAAAATAATATTATTTATAACTAGTGTATCATGGACAATATAAAAAAAAATATGGATACAAGTCTTAAAATAAATTATATAGGGTTCATTTGGGAAATGGGTTAATTTTTGGCTTTTTGGCTATTTTAGTATGTGGCTAAAAAGGTGTTGTTTGGTGTAACTGTTAAAATAGATTATAGATTATAACTTAACAGATTATAGATTATGACTTTAATCAGAAACTGTTAATCTGTTTGGTATAGCTGTTGGATTATAGATTTAAGTTGCTGTGTAGTGTTTGTTAAATAAGCTATGAAGTAGCTTTTTCAATTAATTTTTATTTTTTATTATTCACTATTTGTCTACATTTTTCATAAATAATAATAATATTTCATAGTCCATTTGGATCTTTTTCTATTTTTAAAAAAATAAAAAAATCTAAGAGTATAACCGTGAATTAATATGTCCACAGCAGAAGCTGATAATCAGAAGCATGGGATGAACAGCTTCTCAGAATTAGTTTTTTTGACTTAAAATAAGTTGTTAGAATCAGAAGCTGTTTGAAATAAGTTTAACAAAACAGTCCAAAATAACTTTTTAAAAGTCAGAAGCCATAAGCTGGCTCAAAAAAGCCCCACCAAATACCCCCAAAGTCTCATTTGGGAAGGACTTTTTGACTTTTTGTGAGAGAAAGAATGTAATGGTTATAGGTTAGATGCGATGTCTCGTTTGGGAAGGACTTTTTGACTTTTTGTGAGAGAAAGAATGTAATGATTATAGGTTAGATGTGATGTTTTGTCTTATTAGGTTAAAAAATTAATTTTGTCTTTTTGTGATTATTTTAGCCAAAAAAACCCCAACCTCAACTTCCAAAACAAAGGCATAATGATAAATTATTTTTTTATACAAATTTTATTAAAAATTTAATATAATGGTAATACTACGACATCATTGATATGTGATATCATCCACTAATAGTAAATAAATATATAGAAAGTGAATCTCACATGCAAAATGTAACTAACAATCTAATAAATTTCATATCTTTATAGTAAGATTAATTATACTTGCATGTCATTAATAATGACATCACCGTTACATTCAAAAAAAATTATAGATAATATAATTTATAGTAGTCTCTTCATTTTCAATTAAAGCAACCATTATTGTTCTCATAATTTTTAAAATGTCATTCACTTTGTTTGATTGTTATTTTTCAAACTCAATTTTATGAAAATTTTAGAGTACTTGTTTGGTTATTCAAAAAACTAAACATACGTTTCAAAAATACATTATTGCAAATTGAATTTCTCTCCAATTTAAGGAGAGAGACAATTTTGGAAAAGAAAAATTATCACATCAAAATATACTCTCATCATAGTTATATATATATATAAATATATATATATATATATATGCGTGTGTACATGTTATATATGTATAAAGATATAATTTGGTGTGTAGTCATTTATGAGTACATATTCTACTATTAAATGTGTGATTTTATCATAAAATTTTCACTCAATTCAACCACAGAAAAAGTAATTTTTTTACAAATTGGCATTAAAAAAAAAATGTAACTAACTTACAAACTTTTGCAACATGAAGTACAAAAATTTTGGATATTTTGTTATGCTAATTTTAGATAATGTTACACGTTTGTGTTAATATTACGATATTGTGTGATAAAATAAATTTTCTGAATTATGAAAATTTAACTCTACATAAGAAATTTTTTAATGCCAATTTGGAAAAAAAAAATTACGACCTTGTTTGGTTTGTTTTTTAGAAAAATTTTTGGAAAAAATTCTCTACAAACAAATTTTCAAATGTAATTAAACCAAACAAATTTTTCTAAAAAAAATCTCAAAATTTTGTTTAGTTACCTCCTTTCCAAAATCACTCTCTCATACACATCAAATCAATCACTTTTTTTTTTAAATTCTCTCCTCAAAACAATTTTCCAAAACTATTTCTGAAAAAAGGCAAACCAAACAAGTTTTCATACCTTTTATCTCAAAAATTACTCTACAAACACAAACTAAACACAGCCTACGTTTTTTGTAGTTGAAATGAGTGAAAATTTTATGATAAAATCATATAGTTAATGGTAGAATATATACTCATAAATGGCTACGTACCCATAAATGGCTATGTACTAAATTATATTTATATACATATATAGCATCCATGTACATATATATATATATATATATATATAACTAATATTAGAATAATTTTTGATGTAACAAAAAAAAAACCCCACATTAGGATGATTTGAAGACTGTTGAAGGAAAACTTAAAATTGCAATGGTACATTTTTTTTTGAAAACCAAACAAAGATCTTTTTTTTAAATAGAGATTTCAAATCACTTTTTAAAAAAATTATTTTAAAAAATGAAACCAAACATAATAATTCACATTTCATTCTAATAATATTTTTATAAATTTTTTTATTTAAAACATCTTCTTTAAAAAAAAAAAATTCCAAAATTCAGAAAACACGTGACCCTGGTCCTATACTCTCCTCCGCCACTGATGGTACTCACGAACTCAGTAAAATTATACTCATTCAATGTCATCTTCATTAGACATCATCACACACGGCGCACGTTAGATTAAAGCAAAAGCTATGTGGGTCCAATCCAAAAGGCGAAGTGATGAATAAGTCTACAACAAGCTGTCTATAAATGTACACATTTATCTCCCATCTCTTCATACACACTTCAGCAATAGCCATTTCAACTGTCCATAAAATTAAAAAAAAAAAAAATGGCAAGAGCAATCCTCCCATTTCTTGCACTAATCTCCTCTCTCTTGTACATTGCCGGCACGGCCGAGTCCGCTGCCTCGACAAGCTTCATCAAGGCCTCGTGCAAGGCCACTGACTACCCCGCGGTGTGCGTCGAGTCTCTCTCAGCCTATGCTACCTCCATCCAACAAAGCCCGCGCCAATTGGCCCAGATCGCCCTGTCCGTGAGCCTAGCCAAGGCCGAGTCCATGAAGGCATTTGTGACAAAGCTAACCAAGTTCAAGGGACTCAAGGCTAGAGAGTACCAAGCCATCAAGGATTGTTTGGAAGAGGTAAGTGATAGCGTCGACCGGGTTAGCAAATCGGTTCGAGAGCTTAAGTACATGGGCAATGGAAAGGGCAAGGGTAAGGACTTTTTGTGGCACATGAGTAATGTGGAGACTTGGGTTAGTGCTGCACTTACTGATGACAATACTTGCTTGGACGGGTTTTCGGGCCGGGCTTTGGATGGTAATGTTAAGGCATCAATTAAGGCCCGAGTCACTAATGTTGCACAAGTCACTAGTAATGCACTAGCTTTGGTTAATCAGTTTGCTTCCAAGTATTAGGCCAAGGAAATCAATGATGTATATATGTTTAATGAAGTTTTATGTGCTAAACGTGGCTTGTAAGACATATATATTTATCAGTTTTTGAAGCTACAAGTTATGTCTAATTTTGCAGAAATAGTCCAATCAAAATAAAGTAGAGGCTTTGTTTGTCCACTTATGCTTTTTTTTTTTGTTTTTTTGGTCCCTATAAAACTTGTCCAACTCGTCTCTCTAAATCACTCTATCTTGATTAATATATTTGAAAAGCTTTTTCATTCATTGTCAATTAATTTTAAATTAATATTTTAATATAATATCAAAGTTGGTTCTTGAATGGTCTCTAGTGGGTCAAGTGGGCCTAGTTTATGTCCGATATCTAATTTCTCACCTCTTGTCTATTCGGGTGTTGTCAATTGATTTTGAGTTGGATAAATTAATACTCCCAATTTTGAGAATAGGGGTTTACACTACCACAAAACTCATTTTTAACAACTTAAAATGCACGCCGTAGATATGATTTTATGACGCGTAACGTAAAGTCATGTTGTGACATGTCATAAAAAGTTATTCACTTTAACAGTATATCGTAGAAAGTTTCATCATTTACGACTAACATTATAACCCATAAAAAAATTATCATTATAAACATTTGTTAGATTTATTTATTTTGATAATTTATTTAATTCTGTTTTTGATTTATTTGAAAGAGAAAAATAGATTGAAAACTTATTTTATTCCATTATATTTCATCTAATTTCTTATCCTAAATATATTTTTGGAGTATATAAATTTGCTTAATCAGGAGATAATTTTAGCCCAAAACAGAGTCCAAATCAGCCCAGTACACCAGTAGTTCAAGCAGCGTTCAAACAGTCCAGTACAACAGTCACCAGACGTCCAGGTGGACATCCGGCTGGACTACCGGCCAACGGCTTTTTGCCCAGTTTTGCTTTAGCTCAAATTTTCTTTTCATCGGTTGTCTACCCAGTAGTATCCTCAACATCCGCGGAAGCCATCCTTGATGATCGGGCGAACATCTGGATGGACGTCCCTCTAGAACAAAATTTCATTTTGGACATCCAATGGACGACCACTTTGTTCTGCAACGACTATTTTTCAAATAGAACTGTCATCTATCAGACCTATGCTTTGCCTCTTTCAAGATCTAATCAGTAATGGGGGAATGCATCATTTTGAGTAGATCACTCAATCTTTTTCAATACACGTAACAGTCAGTGGCTCCATAATCTTCTCATTGATAAATAGTAGAGCTTTTGTTGAACAAGATAGAGAAAAAAATACAAGCAAGAAAACATTCTCTGATCAATCATCACTCTCATATTTTATCTATTCTCTAAGAAGTGTTCTTTATTTTTGGTTTACATTTTCTTTCAAAAATTATACACTGAGCCTTATAACTTTAAGATCATCTTACCTGTGTGAGGTTTACAGAAAAATCAGAGTTTCATCTTATATATCTATCTTTGAGAGATAATTCTTGTAGCTTTCTTTGAAAGCAAAAATATCTTCATTTCAACCTTGTAAGAGTGTAATACACTCAGTGTTCTTGATTTTTTGAGGGTGATTGAAAATCAGCTAAAAAAGGCAAGGGTTTGGACTTAGAAAGTCTGTGTAAAATCTGTAAAGGATTGCTCAATTTGTGAAGAGGTTGCTAGCACCCTGTGAAGCTAGAGTATAGTGGAAAATCTCAAGTATAACTTAAGGAGTGGATGTAGGCTTGGTTAAAGCCGAACCACTATAAAATCCGATTGTCTCTCTCTCTCTCTCTCTCTCTCTCTCTCTCTCTCTCTCTCTCTCTCTCTCTTATCTTTTTATTTTGTTTAATTGTCATAGCTATATCTCACATTTTCACTGTGCCAAATTCATTAACTGATATAGTTGTTAGAACACTTGTTTTAATCATCTTTGTTTCATTAGCTATGTTTATCTGTTGTGCTAGTTATAATTTTTATTGGGGCATTATTATTTTTATTTGTAAAAACCTAATTCACCCCATCTTAGGTTATCTTTTGGGTAACAACATTAATAGCGTTGGAAATTGACATGCCGTTATTAAGATATTATTTATGACATGCAAAAAAAGAAAGTTATAAAAATCCAATTTTGTCGTAGTGTTAATTCCTTGATATTTTAGAACTCATATTTAATTAGCTTAAATTTTTGAAATTGTTAGTGACTTTAACATAGTTTGGAAAAGACTTTCTTTAAGTCTCTTTGTTTGAATTTGTTACTTAAGAGGGCTACTATGTGTTCAAACCATTTTTGTTATTAACAATTTGATATTTATTATTATTATTTAAAAAAAAAAAATCTTGAATGATGCTTATAAACACCTCATTTTTGACTAGTCTTGAGACTTAGACACTCCCTTTTGAGTTCCCGATGATGAAAACGAGAGGTGTTAATCTTTATAAGTTCCATGACAGGAGTTCTAAGGATCAAGCTTTAAACCCTCGAATGACCTATTTTGGACAAAATATTTTTTGACCAAAATGGAAACCTCTTTCAAAATGAGTTTTAGTGGTGCAACTTTAGACATTACTGCAATGTTCTGAGGCTCATGTCTTCAAAATCAAAATGTTGTACTCTTTCAGACAAACTAAGCTAAGAATATAGTGGATGTAAATGGAAATGATGAAATCATTTGAAATACATGCTTTTCCTTTCAATTCAGACTAACCAACTTTTGTTGATCTAACGATGTGCCCATTGGCTACCCGGACACCATATGATGGCCAACCACAAAATCACTCAGCCGATCACTAGGAAGCTTGGCCGGTTGAATGTTCCGGGTACAGAGTATTTTCGGGGAATTCAACTTGTTTTGCTTACCAACCACAAATATCGAACCGGAGCTCTATATATAGAGCTCACTAGCTCTTTTCAAAGGGTTAGAAAAACTTACCCAAAGGATAGAAAAGCTTGAGAGCTTTCTCTCTTTCCTTCCTTGCTTCCCACCTACTACCTTTAACCTTAATACTAAATTCTCCATTAAAGCTTGATCCTAACTTTTGGACAAAGGACTTTTGGACATTAAAGAGTGCACCTAAGAGTTCTAGTGCACCTAAGAGTTCTTGAGGGACCTTAAAGAGAGTTTGTGAACAAAAAGAACTCATCCTCATAAAGGGATGAATCCTTTGCTTCTTTGATCATCCCCTTCAATTTTTCCTTTGGCTTTAACTTTATTCTCCATTATGTGATTGTTGTACGTCCTCATGGATGTGGAGGGAGTAACCATAGCCATCCATCCATTGAGTTGATAGTCATTTCTCTACTTTATTACTTTCCTTAGCTTTAAGTTAATAGTTGTTATATGTTTTTGGATCCTTTTGGATAAGATTGAGAGTAATTTTAGCCATCCATTCACAAGTTCAATAAGTATGGTAGCTGTTCTTATTATTACACTCCTTATCCTCACTTATTCCTATCTTTCAAGTGTGTCAATCCATGTGGTTTAACTACTTACTCCATTACCATGAGTGCTAGGGGTTGTTCCATGGGATTGCTTGGGTGATCTATGGGATTTGATGTGGACAAGCAGTGACTCCCTTTTCCCATTGAATTTTTGGAAGTAAAACAAGAGATTTCGGGTTAAAGAAAGTTGAAAACTCCATTCTCAATCATTTGTGAACATAGAAAGGGATGTTATCATCCTTATTCCATGACTAGATGAGGAGTTTTTCGATGAATTTGATGAATCTTTTATTTTAATAGGCAATGCTTCTACCAAGAAATGATTTTCATTAACATACGCTCTCCACTTAATAGCATGGATTTGGGTATTACTTTATCCTTATTCATAAAGAGAAGATGTAGGTTCCTATTCCTTTCTTGGGCTTGAATTTGTTCTTGATTTTGATCCATTTAATCATTGATTTAGTGCAAAATATCTGTTGTATATACCTGTTTTACCATTGTTGAGGGTTTTGGCCTATCCGTCTCTTCCCCGAGTGATCTTTGTCAACAGATAAGGCAGAGGGATTGAGCATCTCCCAGAATGTGCCCTTTTAGCCTCTATCTTGGAATTCTGCACTGACCTATTCCCTAGCCGGAGGAGGAATTTGGTTGGCCACTTTCTTGTATGGCTGACTCACTTTGTGTCTGGCCGATCATCTCCCTCAAGAACAAAACAGCCAGAGGAGGATGATCGTGGATCCGACGATGACCACGTCAACTGTAGTAGCAGTAGTAGATACAACAGCATGAGCGAGAGAAGGGTTAGATCGACTCTTCTTATGCAACTTTGCGGATTGGTCAATCAAACGCTTGCTAGACCTTTGTTCAAAAGACGGCGGGGTAAGGCTCCCAGCCGTGATGGTTGTGAGAACCCAAATATATAAATAAAATAAATAATTAAATAATAATTATTTTACAAACCTCAAATATTTTACTTGTGAAAATTAAGGTGCAAATTAAATATTACTGAACAATCTTTTAATTAATTTTAAAACCTAAAATAAATTTATGGTGAAAGTCTTTAATTTGGAAGTAAGATTTTTTATTAAAAAAATAATAATAATATAAAACAAAGGATAATTATTTAGAGTTTTGTTTATATATATATATATATATAGAGCAACCCTAGTTTTCCTAACAAAAACCCTAACTCTTATTATAATTGTTTTGCACAACACTTTCAACATATAGCAGTCGAGAGAGAGAGAGAGGTAGAGAAAGAAATTTCCAACAAGTTTGTGGCTCAACAACTCTAAGGTAACAATCAATTTATTCTTCTTCTATTATAGTTTGTTGTTTACATAGTTATGGTGCATGTGGGTGTTGTGAGTTGCTGGAAGAAAAAGGAAAGGTTTGGATGATTGGGGTAAGTGTTTTGTGTATATTATTATCATGCAAAATTTTAAAGCGAATTAAGGAGTTAAAGTTGTTGGATAAGAATTCTGCACAAAATCATAAACTTTAAAAATTGAGGAATCATATCAAACGGATGAATTTTGGACTGGAATTTTTGTAGTAGATTAATTACATATTGAATTGTATATCAGAATTTTCTCATAATTTTTGGGAGTCAAAATCTATATAAACTGATGCGTTCAAATTTGTCCAGAAAACTTGTGTAAAACAGTAACTTCGAAAGTGTTGTCTCTTTGGGTATAAATTTGAAAATTATCAAATCAGCATCATTAGAACCGGTTACGAGTCTAGTTTCTTAAATTTTTGGCCTTGCATTGATTGCTCGTGGATACTAAGAGAACCATTAATTTCTTTAAAGTGCTGCAGAAAACAACTTGTTTGGATATAATTAATTGTAAATAATTATTTTAATAAGCAAATCAAGTAAAACCAATTGGCTTTGAAACTTAGGATATATTATTTGATATCTGGAGGGTTTTGAAAATTTTCAAACAGCATGGAGTTGGTTTTTAATTTTCAAAGTTAGCGAATAGATTCGGAAAACTTGTTTAAAACTTTGTTTTATCTTAAAGTTACTTTTAGTTAAATTTCGATTGGAACCCATGACTTGGGCAATTTTAAACCTTGAAGAACATGAGCTTAGGTATTATTTAAGAGTAACGGTGAGTAGGGTTGAGCTGTGTTAGTACGCTTTAGTGTGGGGTACTTAGTTTATTATTTTCTTTAGTATTTTTATATTAGTAGTGACATGTAGTCTTCATACTTGGTTCAGGACACTAGTTGGATTTTCATACTCTATTCAAGGATTATATTATTTCACTTTCACGTGAGCAGTTGCATGCTACATATTTTTGTAAATGTTCCCCTACCCTGAATTGTTGGAAAATTAAATTGTTGTTTTAGGATTAAGCTGTTTTGATAAATTATTATATTATCGATGGAATTAAATTATTTCTAAAACATGTGTAAACTTGGCATACTGTGAACTATTTGTTATGGTCTCATGTTTATAATGGTGAAGTACCATGTGTTTGCGAAATTGAATTGTATTGATTATCGGGACCATTTGTGTATTTTAGTCCAGGAAAATTATTCCACTGTGTGTAGTGACTCTGGCCACTAGGGAATAGATCCGGATTGGGCCGTGATGACTTTAGTGCTCAATGATTATAAGGAAAAGACCTAGGCTAGGCTAAGTGACCTTCAATCGGATTGTCTTAGAGAAAAGGCCCGGGTTGTCACCCCGATGATGACTCTTGGTTCGATATTGGATCTAATAGGCATATTGCCTTGAGAACTGTATGGCATGTTACTTGTTATTCTTGGTACGCAGAAAAATTATTGGTGTTCATGTTGTAATCTGTTTTAAGTGGAAATTGTCATTTATCGTGTTCTTGAGAGACATGAGTATTTTAACTGTTGAGCCGTGGAACCTTTTTTTTGAAACAGATTATCTTTGTCAAAACTATATGTCAATCTAGTTTCTGTGATATATATCTTATTTTGGAATTGATCCTTGTTTTCAAAACTGCATATACTATCCATGTTGCTACTCACTGAGCTATCAGCTGACTTAGTTGTTTATCATTTCCAGGTGTTAGAAGGACTTAGAGTGGAATTATGGTGTAGCGGGGACTCAATTGGATGGACCTCTAGGACATTCATTTATTTTGTTTTAGATTGTTATGTCAAGTTTGTGTATATTTCTTTTTATTTTTATTGAGATTCATTTAGGATTATTTTGATATGTGGGCTGTTTATATCCTATAAGTTTGAATGGTATTGATTACGGTTGGTTTTGCCGTTTATACTTGTGGCATGTCACCGGATTAAGTTTGGTTATTTATTACTGGACATTTGTATAGTTGTTCAATGTGATTATGGATTAGTGGTTAGGCTTATGTGTGCCTTGGGCTAAGGCCCTGTAGGCCATGGCCAGTCATACCTGGTTTGAGGTGTGACAATAGTGGTGACACCAGGAGGAATGTTGTCGACCACGATGATCTGTAATTGCTTGGGCCGATCAAAAGTGGTCGATGCGGAAGTTGCCAGGGTAGCAGAGGCCAATTCGCCATCTTTTTACACTTCCAAGCAGCAACTATCTTTAGAAAGTTTTTCGACGGCGTGTCCTTTAAGACTGTGGCTTTAGAATTGGAAGAATCTTCTTGAGGTTGCTCTTCTTTGGTGACTTGCTTTTCTTCAACTGCTAGCTCCTCTTCGATGTTTTCACGAAAATGAGAGAGGATATCGAAATCAAAGCTGCCGTCGACACTAAAAGGAATGCGATTGGTTGAAACCACAGTACCGTAGTATGGGATGTTGGAAAGGAGCACATGGGCGGCACGATCTTGATCGAGTTGCTGGTGAGGACTTCTATATGCCCACACTTGTTGTAGAAGAGGGATGTTAACCTAATATTCCCACTCATTGGGGTGAGAAAAGATCGCAGGACCTGAAAAGAGAGAACACTCACATAAGTATATATATATATATATATATATTACAAATCCCATAAAAGAAGGCAAAGCAAGAAAAAAAAAAAGAAAAAAAAGAAGAAGATTTAGAAAAGAATTGACCAGGTTGGCCTAAGTCCTTGGGAATACGCCACACTCTGTCAGCACCAAGGGGAACTCCCGTTTCCCTTCCATTATTACAATTATATCACTTACATCATTGCTGAAATCAAGAAGCATTTAGACTAACTGATGCTTCATCGATCTGGGCTTGAAATAAATTTTTCTTTCTTTCTCTTGTAGTGGGAACAAAATTGTAACAATACCGAACCTCTGGAAGCCTTAGATTCACTCCCAAAATATCATTTAAAGCAATCACCCCTATGACTATTCTAAAGAAGTTAGGGGCAAATTGAGAAGAAGGAACACCATAGAAGCAGATTACCTTCTTCAAAAAGGGGTGCAAGAGGAAGCGAACGCCTCTCTCAACAATGTTAATAAGGGGCCAAGGTATTTTTATGTCAAACCTCTCGACAATATCGCCATCATCATCAGTAAGACAAATGACAACGTCATCTAGAATATAATGAAGAGTTCTAAACTCTTGAATGTTTTCCTCAGAATCGAAGAAATACCTTAGATAATTCACTGTGTGTAAAAAAAACAAAGAAGGAACAACAACAAGAACCAAAGAAAATCGAGAGAGAGAGAGAGAAGATGAACTTACAAAGAGTAAAAATAGAGGCTTGGAAAGGTAGAAAGAGAAATAAGCGAAAGGAAGAGGGTGCTTCCCCATTTAACGTGTCAGAGACCAAACAATGCAAAAGAGGATGACGTGACAGTTGTCATCATCAAAGGCCCACCAACATAAGAGTGGAAGCACAGGCGTCATTAATAAGAATAGTTCGGTGATTGCACTTCGGTATTGCATTTGATCGGCATAAGTGATTCGGCAAACTCCCCAGATTTGTTACCGAATGGGGGCAACTATGGAGGGAAAAAAAATATGAGCCCAGACCCAAGAACAATGCCACCAATCCAAAAAGAGAATGGCGAGCCCAAACCAACTCCTTAAAGCCTAGGGAGGATAGCTAGCAGAAGGTTGGCACAAATCCAAGCGCATGGAAGGTAATCAAATATAAAGATAGCCTTTTATAAGACATATATGTAGAACGAAGGGAAAGTGTAGGATTGAGCCTCAATCCGACAATTATGAACACAAGTCAGTAAAGACAGACACATAGGCTGGGTCTAGTAGAAACCAAGGTCGTTCGGTCAACTTGATCTTACAGATGTAGTGCTTGTCAAGTTGGCCACTAGCATCTGACATAATCCAAACCATCCACATAGCAAGAATCCAACAATCAAGCACAAAGGCAACTTGGCAAGTTGCCCGGACAGAGCCAGATGAAAGCAGAACTTTTAGATCGGACAGTAATCCAATGGATGAGATTTAAACCAAAGCAACTATAAAAGGATATGTAGGCAAAACACAAGGATAGAGACGCAATCGGAGAACCTTCTTTTAAATACAAATTATATATATATTCTTATGGTCGATCAGTATAATGACTTGATCTTTGGAGGGTCTTTCCGATCTACCCCAGTCGGGGGTGATCATTGACGTTTGGTTTCTCTTGACAGAGTAAAGGGGTAGGACACATCATCTCATTTTCCTGTGGAAATAATTTCGCCTTCCACATAATCCAATTGATAATGTTATTAGGGTTTTTGAGAGAAAATAATTACTGAATTAGTTAAAGTTAACTTACTGAGTCAGTTAAAGTTAACTTACTGAGTCTAAAAATTTATATATATTTTCCCTTAAAAGTGCGACATATGCTATTTATGTGCATATTTTTAATAGAAAATGTTGACAATTTTAATCAATTGGATCAAATTAAGACAAAAAACAAATTACAGATCAAAATAGAGCCAATTAAAATTACAAGGTCCAAAATAACATGATGACAAAAGTATAGGGACTATCAACATAATTTGTCATTATTTTTTGATTTTCAAGGGTAGGAGGGAAAATTAGAAAAGAAAGTTGCATTTACAACCATAAGACTCAAATCCACACTTTACGTCTCACAAGAGAGTGCTTGAACCACTAAATCAACCCATTGAGTTTTACTTATGTTTATGATAAAGAAAATTTAATAAAAAATTTATAATTATGTAAAACATTCCAATGAAGCATTTACTTTAGGAAAAGTTAGAACGGAAACTTCACCTACTTTAAAAATTAATTTAATATGGGGAATGGGCTTGGTTTAGTTTTGAAATCAATTTTTGAGAGTTTAAAATTTAAAATTTATTTGGTTTATAAGTTTTTTCAAACTATTTTCAATCACTTTTTTCTATCTCCTCTTCTCTCATATTTTGCACGTCAATTAATTAAATTTTCTCTCACAACCATGTGTTTAACTACAAAAAATTACAATCATCTCAAACTACAAAACTCCAACTATAAAATTATTTTCAAAATATATAACTAAACAAAATTTCAAATTCTAAAAACTCTTTTCAAAATTAATTTTAAAACCAAATCAAATCAAACCAAGCCAAACTAAACCGACCTAACAAGTTTTTATTGTAAGTTTTGTCAGGCGCACCATGTGAATTGGTGATATGCTTTAGAGCAGACAAATAGGACCCCATGGAGAAGATCTTTGGGAGAGAATCCTCTAACAATGTGAATGGAAGTTGTGGTGGTGTGTTTAGATTGCAGAAAATAGAGAAACATAAAGAAAGAGTTGTTTTTGGGTTTTTATTAGTTTGAATAGTTTAATTTGAATTAATTAAATTTTCTCTCACAACCATGTGTTTAACTACAAAAAATTACAATCATCTCAAACTACAAAACTCCAACTATAAAATTATTTTCAAAATATATAACTAAACAAAATTTCAAATTCTAAAAACTCTTTTCAAAATTAATTTTAAAACCAAATCAAATCAAACCAAGCCAAACTAAACCGACCTAACAAGTTTTTATTGTAAGTTTTGTCAGGCGCACCATGTGAATTGGTGATATGCTTTGGAGCAGACAAATAGGACCCCACGGAGAAGATCTTTGGGAGAGAATCCTCTAACAATGTGAATGGAAGTTGTGGTGTTGTGTTTAGATTGCAGAAAATAGAGAAACATAAAGAAATAGTTGTTTTTGGGTTTTTATTAGTTTGAATAGTTTAATTTGTAATATCTTATGAGTAGATTATTCATAAAAAAAGAAAAGAAAAGAGAATAGATTAATCAAATATTTATAGGCACATGTCTAGATCGTATTTGTTTTTAAAAAGTAGGCGATAAATATAAATTAAAAAATAAGTTATTTATATATAAATGTAATTTAAATATATAATTATTAATATCTCACCGGTCTAATTTTTTTTCTTCAATGATTTTCTTGTGAAGATTAAAAATTATAAATAACCCGAATCAATAAAATGGAATAAAAATGGACTAAACTAGGACGGGAGGGAAGCTAAATAAAAAAGAATAGAAAAACAGAGTAGTGGAAGTGAGGGTGAAAGTGAGATCTCATTCACATGGATGTGGTTGACAATCTTCAAAGAAAACAGTGGGCTGTCGGCTTTTAAATCAGATGTGAATGGAAGAACTTTCTTTCGTTTAGTGTATTTTTCAATTTTTTTTAATGACTTTTTAATTTAATTTTTGGACTAAAATGAAAGAAAACAAATGAGGTTTTGGCTATTAAAGTTGGGGAAATTCTATGGTGCCTACACCTTTATATGCACCCTATTATTAGAAAGGAAAATTTACCCATAAGTCCTGGTTTCTGAAAAGTTGAACCATTTAGTCTTAAAAGTTTTCTTATGCTCCATTTAGTCCCATTTGCACATCAATCTAATGTTCGAAACATTAGTCTGATGTTCGAAATCTAATGTTCGAAACATTAATCTGATGTTTGAAATATTGTAATGGGACCTTTTAGTCTATAAGAAAACTTTTAGGACTAAATAGTGTATAAGTTATTAATTTGGGATTTATTGGTGCATCCCCCTTATAAAAATATATAATTTTATTATAAAATTTTGTAATATTAATTATAAAATGTATAATATTATCACAAATTGGCACAACAAAATATTAAAAATTTGTGGTAGATGTTGCAAAAATTTATAACTTTATTACGATATTTTTTGTTATGTTAATTTGTAACGAGATTAATCATTTTGTAATTGATATTATAAAATTTTATGATAAAATTATACCATTTGTGATAAAATACTTATTATATACACCCTATGATATGGGCACCATAACATTTCTCATTAAGTTGAAGTGGCTTTTTAAAAAACTATCGTGATTATTTTTGAGGGAACTAAGGAAAAATAATTACCAAAACATGAGGGGGTGTAAATAACACTTGTACTCTAACAATATTTCATTTTATCTCATCATAAACACATTTACACTCCTTGTATATTGATAATTTTTTTCATTTTCTTCCACCTAGATGTAATTCTCCCATTATTTTTCATATATTGGTGGTGTAAACCACACACGCTTATAGGTAAACTAATCAGTACATGAGAATGTATCATTGGTTGATTGACATCAACAGCCGCACTTGCAGCACGGCTACACTACAGCACGACCTTTGATTTTCATCGCCTTGACAATTTACTATCATGAAATATTGTGACTGCGTGAAAATTCTTTACAAAATATTATAATAGTCATTCATACATTTAACAAGACTCTTTTTTGGATGACAATATATTTAGAATATGTCTCTTTAAAATCTTGTAAAGAAAAATTTAATGGAAAAGAATCTTTAATGAAGGAAAAAAAAGTATAACATTCTTATATTCTATATAATGATGTGGAATGTAATCAGTTTGTTTTATAAAAATCTTGTTAAGGAAAATCTAGTGATAAAAATCTTAGACGAAAGAAAAAGAGTACAATGCGTAAATATTTCTTAAATGGATGACTCTCTGTCAATGATGCATGATAGATCTTTGAGCTGATGCGTCCCAATATTATACACCAATTTTTTGAATGTTGCAGTCGGTAGTGCTTTAGTGGATAAATATGTCAAATTATTACTTTTATGTATCTATTAGACTTCAATATCATTATTCTTTTAGAGCACATGTTAAGAATTTTGATAAAATGTGTTTAGTCATGTTACCTTTGTATTGGGTATGAAAACAAGCTTCAGCAGAGAGCCCGGGGGGTAGAAGGTGAGCTTGTAATGTTAGTTTCAGCCTTATAGGCTTTACCCTATAAAATGTAACAATGTATACGTTTTAAGGTTAGAGAGAGAGAGAAAAAAAGAAAGAGTTAGCTGTAGTGTAACGCCCTCTTTTATTTCACAGATAACATTACCAAAACCATTATTATAAATTCAGAGATAACGTATTGATATTCTAAACATTGACCATGATAAATAGATAAGGGTTCTCTCATTCAAAATACATAATGGATGCAACATGTGATATAATTAAAAAAATTGTCCGCAGGCGTATATCATTACATATAAAAAGAAGGGTTCAACTCTTTTTACAACAAAGGCATTCCGCCGACAAACAAAAGGTCCCGTAGTCAACAGATAAGGAAGATCATTGATCTTGAAACACTTCTCGACGTTCACTTGAAAAGGATTAGCAATATGGGATGAACATAAAGTCTAATAGGAATCCTAACATGATCCTAAACAATAACAACGTACGGATAGTTACGATCATAAATGTTTTATATCATATCATATACATAATGTGCCAGTTTGTACTCGAAACCCTTCCCCAAAAAAAAAAAAAAAAAAAAAACGTTCAACTTGTTCAACTACATAAACAATTCGCTTTTATTTCTTCTTATTACCTTTAATCAAATTTACCTAACAACAACAGGTTTCCGAAAACAAATTCACAAACTCAAATTACGTTTCTCCCAATTTTCGAACTTACATGTAACAAAAATTCACAAACTCAAATTACGTTTCTCCCAATTTTCGAACTTACATGTAACAACCCCTATCCGTAATTAGCCACTAATCCGTATTTCATGATGTTAATGAGAGGATTACAATAAATTATGTGTTTATTCTGCACTTTGTATGATTTTGGCTTTCTATCTGTTACTTATAGAAATATCTGTTTGGAATTCCACTTTAATATGTAAATTGAAAGCCTTATCGGTGTTCGAAATCGAAATTGACTACACCGATGTGTTATTTGGAATTTTTAGAACCATATGACAAATTTTATTAAAAATTGATTCAGTCTGATTCGTTAAGTTGCGTTTGGCAAGCCTTATGTTCTAATTAATGTATTTTAGCATCATAGCTATATGTATGTAACCCTTAAGCTCATTTTGAGCTCATTTCTTTTATCCCTTGAGTGGAAAAATCTGGTGAGACATTTTAGAGAGAGAGGGAGCACAATTCTAGAGAGAGAGAAAGGATGAGATTGAAGAAGAATTGAAGGCTATAGCTTGAATTGATCAAAGATTGTGCTAGAACAAGAGTAATTCAAGACTCTAGGTAAGATTACAACCTCTAGATTGTGTAACTAAGTCATTTAACGTGGAATTTCTTCAAAATTATGAGTTGATGTGTATATTAGGCTTAGAATAAAGATTTGAGTTGCAATTCATGCATGCATGTACATTTTCTTACAAATTGAGCATGATTTCCATGAATCCTCTCTTGCATGTTTGAAATTCATCTTCATTTGGGGAAATCATCAAGTTTCAAGTTGTTTTGTGGTGTTTAATCATGTTTTGGTAAGCTCAAGACCAAGAAAACCCATGCATGCTGTGTTCATGAACATTCATCATTTTTAAGTTGAAACTGTGAGTTTTTAACAAACTCTTGGGCCATGATTTTATGAAATGATCCTAAATTCTTCATGTTTTACAAGTTTACTATGTTATCTCAAGTTTTGGGGCCCAAGAGATGTGTTTTGAAGGTTGGAATTCGAGTTTTGAGCTTGAAGGTGCAATCTGAAAATTTCAGAATTTGCATCTACGCTCGAGCGTGGGAGTTTACACTCGAGCGACCACTCTGAGGGCGTGCACTCCGCTCGAGTGACCTAAAGTCCGCTCGAGCGTGAATTGAAAGCTCCCAGAAGTTTCATGTCTTTTACAGATCGCTCGAGCGAAGGAATGTGCGCTCGAGCGACCATTCACATTTTGCATGTCCGCTCGAGCGAGGAAAGCTACGCTCGAGCGTGGACCTTATTTTTAGAAATTTTACCTAAGTGTTCCAAGGCATGTTTTGGCATCCTCATTGTATCTTAGGCATTCCTAAGCCTTAATTAAGCCATAGTAATGAGGTTATGGATTAGAAACACACTAAGAAAAGAATGTACTAAGTTCTGAGACTGTAAGTGTGTGTGTTTTAGGCAATGGGATAAGAACCAATGTAATGAAAGCTAAGCCTTAATGGCCACTTGAATGTGTAATGATAAGATATGCTTATGTTATGTATTTTGTGATTGTAGGTCAAGACTCGAGGATTGATTGACCATTGCTGGAACCACTGTGAGTAACGTATTGTAAAGATACGTTCATATGAATTACGTTTCAAATGAAATATGATAAGTTCTGATTCCTGAAATGATATCTGTTTTCGTGAACGAATATTCCAAGTTTGAAATCTATTATGGCATCCATAGATAGTCCCAAGTCATTGGGGATGGCATGAAAATGCGGGTCCATGACATACAAGTAATTACGAGATCTCGTTAGTCACTTCATTATGGTGATATGTGTTTAATCGGTATCCGAAACCGATTACTCTAGTCGGAAGACGTTCTGTGATGTGTTCTATGGGATGTACCATTATTATGTTCTGATATGAGAATGATTATGCTCTGGTCTATTTTCTGCTTATGATATATTCGAATTTCATTCACTAAACCCTTTACCTTAATGTTATTCATTGGGTTTTAGCTCATTGTGTGTATATATATGTATAGGTGAGCATTCTGGAACCCGAGCCTGAAGGCTTTTGTCTGGATCTGTGTTCTGTTGTCAGCCAACCATTGTGCCTCACGCGGAGGTTCCCGAAGCATCCTGTGTTTAAGTTCTGTGGTTTCTATTTATTTAAGACTTGATTTGATGTCATTGGCTGTACTTAAAATACTGTAATGTGTGTGGGTATAATGTATGGTTGACTACCGGTTATGTATATAAAACTTTTAAATATTCCGTTTCCTATAAGTCAGCACAGCTCATTGGACAACTATATTTATGTATTAGCTTCCACTAGCCCCTTAATTTTGTTAATCTGTTCAGAGGCCTTTGGTAATCCAAGGATTACTGGTCGGTTACGATGCTAAACCTATAGGGGCGGGTTTGGATCGTGACATTACACCCATTTCAAATACATTTCCAAAACATCCCAAACGAATAACAGGTAACACATATATAATGCTTCCAATATAACCATATAAGACAACCTGACCTCCTCCAAAAATATATCCAATACCATACGCGATACACATAAATAGAACTAAGATGATAATGAGACGCCATGAACCATAACCATCATTACCCATAATATACCCAGATACACTGAGACAATAATGATAAATAAGTTCTTCTCTACCTGCCTTAAGCATGGTAAGCCAATGATACACCTTTCCATAACACAAACCAATTTACCAGTCACTAGCTGGAAGGTAATGGGACCTTTACCAATTTACCAGACACTCGGTGGAAGGTAATGGTATCTCTGCCAAGTTCTCCAAGCGCTAGCTGGAAGGTATTGGTACATCTTATTCCAAGTGCAATCAATTTCTCCAGGCGCTAGCTGGAAGGTAATGGTATCTCATTCTCAGCGCGTGTACATTTCCAACCATCATAATATACCACAAGCATAAATAACCCGAGTGTACTACACGCACATAATCTGTTCAACATCACAATGTCATCCTCCACTGGTGACCAAGGACAAACCTCTAAACATATGTATTAAATACACGTAAAACAATAATCCGATTCTCACGAGACCTTAAGTCCAACAACAATCATAATAATAATATTTAAAGGTTTCAAAATCCAACCTCAAGTTCGTTCTCAATTTACAAAAGGTTATAATTTCATTTTCTTTCCTAAACCAATTTCCTTATTTTCCAAATCACAATACTCTAATCATTTTCTAAAAACCCAATTTCTACATTTCATTAAAATCCACAACCTGATTCCACTCAACATAATCAAATCCCAATTAGTCCCATCATCATGGTTAACTCTCCACTTTAACAATTAACACACTTACACAAGCCATAACAAATAAAACACAACCATTTTTCAATTTTATCCCTTTTCAATTCATTAAGCTAATAATATTACTTCAACATAAACACATAAAACTACTCTCCAATTAACCAAAACAACTACCAATTAACAATTAGAAACCCCACATTATCAAACCCTAGATCCCTCTTACATGTTTTTTATGTAATAAAATCTACCACATATCTTTCTATAGACGACGTATTGAAAAGGAGCAAAGAAATCCCTACCTCAAAGTAGAAGAAAAAAAGGAAACAAAAGGTAGAACTTGACGAAGCTGAAAATAATAACTTCGCCGATTAAAACGAAGCCCTCAATGTGCTCAACGTTTTTTTCCCAAAGGACTAGGGTGAGAAAACCAATGGATTAAGAGTATTTAGAGCTAGAAGGTAAGAACTTAGAGAGAGAAAGTGTGGATTTAGGGTTTTGAAATGTTTAGAGAGAGAATGAGATGAAAAAATGACTCAAAATAGCCCTCTCTCAGACTGATAGACTCATAGACCGCTCGAGCGACCAAATCACCGCTTGAATGCACAATGACCCTCTCTTAGTAGTTTTGCAAACTGTAAAAGACCGTTTGAGCACAAGAAAGACTGCTCGAGCGAACAGACAAAAATTTGAGCAACAACTCATCGAAAAAATTGACTTTCCAACCTGTTTCAACAGTGAGTGAAAGCGAGAAAGAGCATCTGTAATCCTATAATCAATATAGTGAATTGGTGTGGCTCCTGAGGACATATGCATGTTGTCGAACCTTGTATATCTATGTTCTGTCAATTTTATTTTCTGTGATTCATAGTTATTAGGATCTATATGGTTTAGGGATTCGTAGTTTAATCCCAACACTTTGACGTAGCCTCCTTTAATCTGTGTGATACACGCAACATTATTTTCATTTAATATAGTTAGGCTATCTTTTGTTGAAAATAATTTGCTCTTCCTTCAATATGTTGGATCATGAATCTTAACCAAATACATTCTCGACTTGCTTCATGAATTGTAAGTATCTCTGAGTGAATTGAAGAAGTGATAGTTAATTTTTGTTTTGCAGATTACCAAGATATAACAATATTTCTATGGATAAAAACATATCCTGTATGAGATCTAGCTTTATGTGGATCAGAAAGATAACCAGCATCTATGTATCCAATTTGCTGCATATTTGATTCATTTGAATAAAACAAACACATATTAGCTATTCCACAAAGGTAGTGTAATATGTACTTCATTCCATTTCAATGTCTTTGAGTTAGTGCATAACTATATATTGCTAGTAAATTGACAGGAAATGCAATATTAGGCCTAGTGCAATTTGCAAAATACATAAGAGCACCAATTTTAATAAGATATAGTACTTCAAGACTAAAGAAGTTTTTCATTATTTTCTTAAGGTTGTATGCGCAATCGACTTTGGGGGTAAGCATGGCTTATAACTTTCATATTTCTCATTAACCCATAAATTGAAGGGACAAATCAATAATTAATAGTCAAATAGCCTTTTATCGAAACCCACTTAGATCCATCACATGACCTGCATGGATCTTTTATCGTTTCCCACATAGGCTAAGTGACCAAAAATTAAAGGTTGCAAAATCAGAGCCACCACTTGGTTTTAAGGTCCAAGAACCCATATTTACTCCAACCCTTAAGAAACTAGTTTGTTGTAACCAGAAAACTTGGCTCAGAAGCTTAGATGCCAGATAAGAAAGTTTTACGCACCCATCTCGCCTGACACAAGGTCGGCTATTACTCATCATTTCCTTGATTCTTAGTTTTTAAAATTGTTAAGTATTATGCATGATGACAATTTATACACTAATACTGAGATAACTTGAACAGGGGAATAGGTCAATCTAAGAGGATACATTGTTCAAAAAGGGAATTGAAAAACCTACGTGATTCGTTATTCGAAATAGATTGAATTGCAACAAATCCCAAACAATCAAAACTAACAATCTAAATTATCTAGCACGTACGAAAGTGATTTAGATTATTGTTTCACAATTAATAAATCGACACAAACGATTTTTATGTAGAAAAAATCATAGTTAAAGCACCTTCAATTATGATTAAAAAACCATAGGCGAAACGCCACTAATCAATCCACTATGAAGAATGAAAATACACAAGATTACCGAACAATTTACCCAACACACTGTAAAATTGTCTTCCACCACTTGTGCCTCTTTTACCAACGCCTTCGTCTTGGAACTAATTAGTCTGATTTGAATCCATAACACCCATGTTGAATCCATGACAACGAGCCGCTTCGAACTTCTTTAAATCCTTCATGCTCGAACCTTCGAAATCCATCAAACAAACTCTTTTTGAATAGAATGATCAAACACCCCTTTGATGTAATCAATTTAACTCATGAGACAAACTCACAAAGACATCAAAGGAAACAAGTAAAAAGCTCTAGAAGTAATCACAAACTCTCAGGATGTAGATCTAGATGCCGTAATCCCATAATCTATCTTTCGCGTAGCTTTATAGTTAACAGGGTCGCGGTGACCGCTTGAACACATGAATGATTGCTCGAGCGGTGAGTCTTGTACGCGAAGAATCCATAAGTGCCTTCGCTCGAGCGATGGAAAGCTCGCTCAAGCATAAAAACAAAATTCCTAGTAATTTTGCAGATTACCTGAACTACTGAGAGACCAAATTCTTCGCTCGAGCGGTCTAACAAAAACACAAGCACAAATTACAACTCAAAATATGTTTGTTCACATAATTGACAACACAAAAGGACCTAACAGTCTAACCCTTTTTCAATTCCCAGACAAAACATTCTAACAATTATTTTTAACGAACACACGCACTAGACACAAACCCCTAACCACTCTAAACACTGTACGAAGCGAGCCACCTGCAAATATTATAAAGAATGCGCACAAAGAAATCGCCAGAGATAATCCAAACTAGCTACTATACTCCAAACCCAAAAGTAGAGATAATAATCATAATCCAAAAGTATCCAAGAACATCATAAAAACCCCCACAAAATATACCACTCCCCCTTTTTGTCTAAGAGAGACAGAGCAACACAATGCCCAAATAAACATCCCAATATGACACTGATATGGTGGAAAGTGGAGGCTACTGCATCTGGAGAAGGGAAGGATCTGAGCGAGCTATAGAGACCACTGATCAACAGTATGCTCAATGCGACCTAGACGACCATCAAAAGCATTTACTCGAGCATTAATCCGGTCAAGGCGCTGGGTCATGGTATGCTCAAATTGAAGTAGCTAGCCTTCAATAGTCTGTGGAAAACCTGCTCATCCTCACTGGCGCCCGCAGCATCGAAAGGACCCACCTGCATCAGAAGTACCCCCCTGGAAAACTCCCCCTTAACATGTGCCCGACTCTGTGAGACAGACTTTTTGGTAAAAGGTTTAATGGGAGTTGCAAACTCATCATCATTGGAAGATGAAACCTTTAGGGATTTGAGAAGACGATTGATGAGGCAACCACACAGAAGACCTAAAAACTTTTTACCCCCAAAGACATCTATCAATTTTTGGATGATTAGGGTTGTGAGATTAATGGGAAGTTTGCAGTCAATGCAATACATGACATATCCTTAATTTTGTGAAATGTTGGAACTTTGAGTTATAACAAGGAGGTTGGCACAGACTATAAGATTGAGCAGCCGAAAATGAGGGAGGAGCTCATGTTGTTTGATTAAAGCCCTTGGAACCCAAACCTTTGGCGTACCACACAAATTAGATGCTACCAGGTTGAAATCATAAGTGGGAGAGGCAAGGAAGGGATAATGGCAATTTCTAATAGGTGTAATCCCTAGCAAGCTACAAATCAGGTCTTGGTCGACTTTAATGTCCTTGGATCGGACCTAAGTGCTAAAAGAAGGACCTACATCATCAACAGAGTGAATATTGCAGAAAAACTCCCTAACCTAGTCCAGGTTTTGACTACCCGAAAAGGAAAGCACATTGTCACCACATAAATGATAAAAAACTGGTCGAATTAGAATAGACTCGAAGGTGTTGGGTTAGAAATTACGCTCTAGATGGACAATCCGAGTCTCGTAAAAGTCCCTAAACAGTCCCTAAACAGTTTGTTTTTTTCTTTATACTAGAATTTCGCTGTATTATAACTTGGGCGATTGGCGGTTGAGTTTTGATGATTGGATGAAGAAGACATGGTTAAGACCTACGGACAAGAGAACCCAACCAAAGTAAACTCACCCATGAACAACCGACAACTAAGTAAAACACAAACCCAAATCCCCAATTACAATCATAAATAACAGCCACCATTAGTAAGAATGAGTAAAAAAAATTGAGAATTAGATTCGTAAACCCTAGACAAGCAAAACTCAGATGCAACCTAGCATAGAATACACATGTAGAATTAAAAAAAAAAAAAAAAAAACTAACAAGAAAGCATTCAGGGTAACTATGGAACAAGAAATTAAGCCATGAGAAACCCTAGATATTCAAAACTCACATACAATGGAGAGAGAAGAGAAAACAATACAAAATAAATCCTATAAAGAAGAAAAACTTACCAAATACTGATAAAGATCACTTGAGAGAGCATAAAAGCACCCAAAATCACGAAGATCAAAGTTGTACACAGCAAGAAGGGTGAAATCACCCTAGAAGAGAGAGAGAGAGAGAGAGTCAAAGGGATTTGGGGAAAAAGTGAATTGAAAGGATGGGTACAGGGTTTTTAAATCATACAGACCTCGAGTGTAGCCTTTACGCTCGAGTAAACTAACTTAAGCACACTCCCATTGCTCGAGCCAAGACTTAGGCGCTCGAGCATAGATCTCAAGCTCTCAGAAGTTTGAGCCCTTTGCAAAAGTAATAGATGATGGTTGTTAGACTTATTTATTTTGATGATTTATTTAATTATGTTTTTAATTTATTTTAAAGAGAAAAATAGAATCAAAATTTATTTTGTCCCATTATTTTTCACCTAAGCCTTTATCCTAAATGTTGTTAGAATGTATTTAATATTTGATTAAATCAGGAGTTCAAACAACCGAAGATCAAAGTTGTACACAGCAAGAAGGGTGAAATCACCCTAGAAGAGAGAGAGAGAGAGAGAGAGAGAGAGAGTCAAAGGGATTTGGGGAAAAAGTGAATTGAAAGGATGGGTACAGGGTTTTTAAATCATACAGACCTCGAGTGTAGCCTTTACCGCTCGAGTAAACTAACTTAAGCACACTCCCATTAAATCAGGAGTTCAAACAACCCAAAACAAATGTTCAAACAGCCTAGCACAGCAGTAGGACAAAAGGTTCAAGTGGAAGATATTTAAATTAGTAATGATGGAAATACAACGGCTATAAACGGCTATAAAGATTCAAAAGGCCAAAAGGTTCAAAGGTTCAAGTGGAAGATAGTCAAATTTGTAATGATGGAGTGGAAGATATTCAAATTGGTAATGATGGAAGTACAACGGCTATAAACGACTTTAATTTTCATTATATATACCAAAGCCTCTAATGTAAACAAGTTAGAAAAAAAAAAAACTTGAAAATATTCTTTGATCTATAATCACTCACAGCTATTCTCAGAAATTATACACTGAGCCTTATAGCATTAAGCTCATCTTTCCTGTGTGAGATTTACAGAAAAATCAACGCTTCATTTTATATATCTATCTTTGAGAGATATTTATTGTAAGCTTTCTTTGAAAGAAAAAATGCCATTTTATCTTGTAAAAGTGTTGCTAACACTGTGTTCTTGAAATCTTTAGAGTGATTGTGAATCACCTAAGATTTGCAAGGGTTTGGACTTGTGAAATCTGTGTAAAATCCGTGGAGGATTGCTCCATTTGTAAAGAGGTTGCTAGTACCCGTGTGAAGTTAGAAGATAGTGGAAAATCTCAAGTGAAGCTTGAGGAGTGGATGTAGGCTTGGTTGAAACTGAACCACTATAAATCTATTTGTCTCCTCTTTCCTAATCTCTTTACTTTCCTATTACTGCTATAGCTATCTAATATTCATGTGTTAATCATTTGATTTACCCTGTATGTTAGTTATACTTCATTGTTATTTTGCTTGATCATTTACTGCTAAGTTCATCATTGTGCTTGTTAATAATTTGTTGTACTAGTAGTTAATTTTATTGGGGTATTATTAATTTTAATTTGTAGAAACCTAATTCCCCCCCTCTTAGGTTGCTTTTTGGGTAACAATGGCTATTACCGATTGAGCGCAAGAAAAACTGGTCAAGCGGTGTCCATAGTCGAGCAAAACCCTATTCGACTTGAAATACACACCCCCTGAGTATCCTAAACCACTCATACAACCAAGTATCACCTGAAACAATGATGGATTAGTATGATGCCAATAATGGGACACTAAGATGAGCTAATCCACACATCATGAAGCCCTCAATCTTGCTAGATAAACAATATGAACATGATATCATTAGCAGGCACGGTAGAACTCTCGAAGTACCTCATTCCTATAAGATTCTTGCACGAAAAGAAGGTTTAAATACCTCACACTTGAGTTAGAACACACATTCAAGCGCTTCTCTACCTTTCCACTAGATATCTTCCCTCAAATAGCCTCAACTTCATGATCACCCCTCTGTGTTTCTATAACTCAGCTCACTAATGTTGGTTATGCAACTACAGTGAACAAAACAGCCGACTTGACAGATTCGCCAAGATGCAAGTCAAACTCGCCAATAGCACCCAACATCTTCCATTCCTGGATGGTAATGCTAGCTATGCTGCTTACGAATTTCCTACTCAAGGCGTCGGCCACTACATTGGCCTTCCCCGGATAATAATGCAACTCAAAATCATAATCCTCCATAAACTCCATCCACATTCTCTATCTCAAATTCAAATCTTTCTGTGAAAATAGATACTTCAAACTCTTATGATCGGAAAACATCTCAAACCTCTCACCATATAAATAATGCCTCAAGATTTTTAAGGCAAAGATCACTGCTGCTAGTTCTAAGTCATGTGAACTGCCGCGAACTATAGGCTACCACCTTCCCATATTGCATCAACACACAACCCAAACCTTCCCGTGACACATCACAGTAGATTGAATAGCCTAAACCTCTCTTCGAAATAATCAATATTGGAGCAGTGGTGAGTCTAATTTTAAGCTCTTGAAACAACATTTCACAAGTCTCACTCCACACAAATTTTACCCCTTTCGTCGTCAATCTAGTCAATGGTGAGGCCAATCTAGAGAAATTCTTCACAAAACATCAGTAATATCTGGCTAAGCCTAATAAACTTTGAATCTCAAAGGCATTCTTAGATTGTTCCTAATCTTGCACAGTCTCTATCTTAGAAGACTCTACTATTACCCCTTCTCCGGATACCACGAGACCTAAGAACTTAACTTCTTTTAACTAGAACTCGTACTTTCTGAACTTAGCATACAAGCAATGGGCTCTAAGAAAATCAAGTACAACCTGCAAGTGTTCCTCGTGTTCCTCATTGGAGGGTGAGTAGATCAAAATGTCATCAACAAAGGTAACCACAAAATGGTCTAAAAACTCACAAAAAATTCGATTTATCAAATCCATGAGCGAAGCTGGTGCATTGGTTAGACCAAAAGGCATCACTAAGAACTCGTAATGGCCATACCTTCTCTTTCACTCTCAACTGGTAATAACCCAATCTTAAGTCAATCTTTAGAAAAAAACAATATGACCCCTTTAACTGGTGTCAAACAAATTGTCTATATGAGGTAGTTGGTACTTGTTCTTAACAGTTACTCGGTTCAACTTTCGGTAATCAATACACAGTTGCAAAGTGACATTGTAGACACCCCATTTTTGACCGTCCTCAAGACTTGGACGTCATCACTTGTGCACTCGATGATTATGACTGCATGTGCTCGTTTTAGTGCCCGAAGTCCTCGGTGGAATGCCCTGTCTTTCAGCTTTTAAACCCTATCCATTCTATGCCTTGTTTTCGACCAAAACCCTAGTGCTTCAAACCTCAAGACCTTGGGACTCGCAGACCTCCTCTGGTGGGCTGCCGGACACCTTTTGTGGGCTTCCGGCCACCCTTGTGCCTTGCAGACCAATGGTGTGGCTTGCCGGCCATCAATGTCTTTTTTTAGATATTTTGTTGACAACTGTGCCAGCTGTTGGCACAACTGGCTGTATCTCCCTACACGTGTATGGAGGGATATATCTCAGCCAAGTGCATGTTTTTCTATATATAAGGGGTCTCCTCCCTGTAGACGTCTCCGAACGTCCCAGGAGGGAAATCCCGTTCTGTTCATTGGGGCTCACTACAGTTCGGACTCAAATTGTTATGGTTCTTAATCTGATCTCGCAATGTGCAATGCGAGACTGATAAATCACCAAAGAGTCCAAATCTGGCAAATCGTTTTGAAAATAGATTTTTGAAAGAAGTGCCAAACATGGACTGCTTTGCCAGATACAGAGTCGCCACCTAAATATTTATTTTTGGGGGAATTTAGGAAACCCTAACTTGTGCCTAAGGCCACGTGTCCGTCATCACCAAAGTTGCCTCGGCTCGGGAACTTGGGTACGATTGGGGAAGGTCAGCTATGAGCACCCCCGCTCGCCCGATCAAAGATCGGCCACTACTAAACATGATATCTTGTTTTTGAAAACACATGCGTTATTATTCCGGTTAATTAGCTAATCTTACTATGTGATGCGCACAACACAAAAGTATAGACCAGATCGCCTAATTTGGAAAAAAAGCATCGCATATCCGTTTGGTTGAAAAACAATTTGAAATTTGCTACTCACAAGTAGGCTAAAACACGGATTTCAATGAGTTGTTCCAACTCAAACAATCCAACCTTCACCTACAGGCATTTAGGCAGTTTATATCACATAAGCATATAGCCACATGGTAAGCATGCTGTCATGTTTAACATTCACACTCATGCGAGATGCTAAAGCATAAAAACACTCACAGTGTACTCCAAGCCAAAACAAGAAACTAGTTAGTAATCATGCATGATCCTAGTTCATGTTAAAGTGGCTAATGCATCACATACAAAATGTCACTAGAATAGGCTCGGCTAATCTATGGATGGCACGTGAAATGCGACAGATAGAATATATTCAAGTTAGATTTGAAATACTATGCAGTTAGCATGATGTGCCGAGCCCGGTGCATGCAATACTGATGAATGATGCACGCATGCATAGCATAAGGTATGCTAAATTGAATATGCCCTAATACTAACCATCAAAAGCTGGTAAATAAAAAGGAGAAAGACGTGGAGTTGGAAGACATACACACACTCACGCACGCTTATTACACAATTGCCCTCGCTCGGAGGGTCCGAAAGAATAATACAAATTAATTAACCTACAAGCTACTTAAGTAATTATAGACCAATTAACTAGTTAAGCAAATTAACTAAGCTAATAAAGCGATAAAATCACTTCGGGAAGAGGGCCCAATGCACGTATGCTCGGCTCCGCTCGGAAACCCACCGCCACGCACAATTTGCCTTCATTTTCACTGTTTTCCTCCTCTGAAGACTGCACAAGTCCCAAGGTACACCCTCTGAACACTGGGAAATGCCATCGACCATGAGGAATGGTCACCGGCCAAAGGTAAGTGGTCATCGACCATCAATGAAGCCATCGGCCAAAAATGGATAGCGGCCGGCACTGGAGATGGCCGACCGGCCATATCTTCCTGCAGGAACCTGTTTTGACAGCAGCAGAGGGAAAAACAAGGCATGGCAATGCATTTCAAAGCAATGTTTGTACCACCACACCCCTTATCATGTTTATGACTCAAAGGGGCATGGTACTCGATTCTCGGACCACCAATCGCGCATTTCAATGCGTGATGGCCCAAGAAACCATGTTGTGCATTTTGGTGTGGAATGTAATGCACATCAACAAACAATGGAGGCCCAACCTCTATCATAATCAATTCAAGAGGCAAGGCATGCATGCTTAGTGAAATGCAACCTAGGCATGCAAGCTAAACATGCAACATGAGGATGCAAACAAGCATGCTAAGATGCAAATATGTAACAAGTATGCAAGTTAACAAGCATGCAAAGATGCAATGTGAACATGCAAACATGCAAGACATATAACATGTTAAGAAATCAAAATAAGAGGAAATGCATGCCAAATGCAATGTGATTCAAACATGCAACACATGCGATAGGCCAAGTATGTAACAACATGCAAGGCTAGCATGCAACAACACGCGAATGAGGGTTAGACTAGTTTGGGTAGCTCTCAAATAAGCCCAAAACAGTGGCCGAATGCTAAGGAAATGAAGGCCAAAATACACACAAACATGCATGCACACATGGTTCAAAACTTAAGCATCAAAGAGCAACTTTTAAGCACACTTAAAAGGGACAAACATGGACATATGGCATGCATACTAAGCTCTGAAAATCATGTTATAAAGGTGCCAAACCAAGTAAACAAGACAAGCCAAGCAAGCAACAATGTCCAAGACTCAAGGGGGCTTAAACCAAAGCTATATGAAGCAAGCCCCAAAGGGCCAGAAGGACCTAAAACAGGTCCAATGCAGGTCTAAACAAGACCAAAGACGCACCTAGATGGCATTTAAATGGTCGAAACATGGAAGCATACATAAAGGTCCAAACATGGAGCATAAGGCACAAGCCTTTTAAAGCATTAAAGGGGCATCAAATGCAAGCATACAAGCATACCACAAGGACTGAAATGATGTTATAAGTGGTGCCAAACCACTGAAACAAGCAAGTAAAGCATGCTAGAGGGGTCAACACTCAAGGCTCACAAGGGGGATTACATGGTAGCTATACAAAGCAAAGCATGGATGACCCGAGCAACCAAAAACAGACCTTGGGCACACTAAAACATGCATAAAAGCTTCACAAAGCTAGGCCAAAACAAGTAAGCATAGTGGTCTAAATGCTAGACACATGTTAAGGCAATTCATAGCATTACAAGACAAGTATGCTAAGCATGAATGGTGTGTCTAAACCAATTAAAAATAGCGCTATATCCTGGCAAAATAAGCATAAATAACACTTAAGACATGGCCAACATGCACTTAAACAAGATGCTCACACATGAGGCTAAAATGGCCAACATTGAAGGCAACAAGGCAAAGGGATGGCCCTCTCCTTCTTAGGACCTTAAAGCACCATCCCCACCACTGAAATCCCTCTGGATTTCAGTGGTGAGGAGGCCCAAACAAGGTGGTCCCGGAGCTCACCAAAAATGCATAAAATGGGGACCAAACAAGGCCTAAGAGGGGTCAAACAACCCCAAACAATAAAGTGACCTTAAACAACTATTTAGAGCACTCAAAAACAAGACTTTTATTAGTTATACACAAAGTCTAAAAACAAATGCAAGGTAGGTTAAAAGACTATGAAAAAATGGGGAGTAAAGGGGCAAAGTTCTTACCCTTGAAGACTTTCTTCAAGAAGAGCACTCCAGCTGCTTCCTTAGGTCCAAACTAGCTCCAAAACTTCAAGACCAACAAATTGGCTCCTCAGCAACCAAGGTAAGGTGTAGAACTAGGTGTTTGTGCACAAAAATAAGAACAAACACACACAAAGGCAAAAGGAGAGGGAGATATAGAGATAGATAGATACACTACGCAAACCCTAATCTCAGAGCTCTCTCTTGAACTTCTGGACGGTACATATATAATCTGCTTTACACTGACTGTACACTGCACACACTGTACATTCTGCACAATACACTGCACGATACACGGTTCTGCAGTTTCTGCTTCATTCTGTATTCCAAGATGAACACAAACATGGATGATCACCGAGTGTTCAAACGGTGACGTCCAAGTCTTGAGGACGGTCAAAAATGGGGTGTGTCTACAGGGAAGTACGCCTGGCGCGTGATGACGCATGGCAGCGCGTGACTACCGCTGATGGCGTCATTTGGCATGTACGGCTCACGCGTCGCCTTTCGGGGTATTTTTTGGTCCAATTTTGGTACTGTCAAACTCCATTTTCCAAAATTAAAACAATGGTGGTATTAAAAATGACATTTAATATACCCAAATAATACGGTGACGTCCAAGTCTTGAGGATGGTCAAAAATGGGGTGTCTACAGTTGCCCCTCTTTGACAGAACTAGAAAGTCATAACAATGACGGGATTGAGTGTCAAAGCCCAGAGACGACCCATTTTTGACAAGGCTGAAGACTTAGACAAAGCATGCAAGACAATAAAGATATGCGCCCGAAGGTGAGGGCAAAATGCAATTGACAATGCACAAAGCCGAGCATAACTTATGATCATGCAAAGAAAGCTGTAACGAAGCATAACATGCGATCGTTTTAAGCAAGCGAAAACCAAACTACATTACAATGCAGAAAGGATGTAAGAGAGTCATACAATCTCAACCATGCGCTATGTAGGAAAGACTAAGAGCGACCATTGGGGACACCCGAGGTCTCAAACAAGATTCCGTCGCGTTGCACACGAAAGGAAAAAAAGTGGCACAAGCATTGAAACATGTTCCAAATGCTCTAAAAAAAAGGGGGGGAAACACAGGGACATATCCCGGTGTTTTGAAAAGGAGCGTGCATAACAATGCAAGCAGAATGCGCATAACAACGCAAGTGAAGAAGTGTGCATGACAATGCAACCCTAGATGAATTCCAAACACGCTAAAATCGTGTGAGGAAAGGGGACAGGGAGAAACATAGGGACATATCCCGGCGTTTCGGAATGGTTCAAACATAGGAACGTATTCCAAATGCTCTTAGCCAAAGAGGGAGAAACATAGGGACATATCTCGGTGTTTCGGAAAGGTATGAGCATTGAAACATATTCCAAATGCCCTTAACCAAGGAGGGAGAAACATAGGGACATATCCTGGTGTTTCGGAAAGGTATAAACATTGGAACGTATTCCAAATGCTCTTAACCAAAGAGGGAGAAACATAGGGACATATCCCGGCGTTTCGGAAAGGTATAAGCTTTGGAACGTATTCCGAATGCTCTTAACCAAAGAGGGAGAAACATAGAGATGTATCCCGGTGTTTAGGGACGTATCTCGATGGTTAGAGACGTATCCCGGTGGTTAGGGACGTATCCCGGTGGTTAGGAACGTATCCCAGTGTTTAGGAACTAAAGAGAGAAACGTAGGGACGTATCCCGGTGTTTCGGAAAGGGAGAGAAACATAGGGACATATCCCGGTGTTTCGGAAAAGGAGAAGAAACATAGGGTCATATCCCGGTGTTTCGAAAAAGGAGAAGAAACATAGGGACATATCCCGGTGTTTCCAAACAAAGGAGAAGAAACATAGGGACATATCCCGGTGTTTCGAAACAAAGGAGAGTGCAAAACAATGCAATTGAAAGGGTGCATAACAATCAGAGTGGAATGCGCTTAACAACGCAAGTGAAGTGTGCATAACAATGCAACTAGAACCATGCATAACAATGCAAGTGAAGTGTGCATAACAATGCAACTAGAGTGTGCGTAACAATGCGATTGAAACGTGCATAACAATGCAAGTAGAACGTGCGTGACAGTGCATGTTAGAGATGTGCAAAACAATGCAACACAGGTACACAAGGTAGTGCGAGTGAGGTGCACAAAAGAAGTGCAATAAGATGCATTTTCTATGCAAGTATGGGGGCATTTTCTATGCAATCATGGAAAGCATATTTGATGCAATATTGAAGACATATTCCGTGCATAAGACAGGCATATTCTATGCAACATTGAACGCAAAGCATATTCTATGCGGAATCGAAAGCAAGCATATTCTATGCATGAATTATAATGATGCGCGGCACGCATGCAACAGAAGTGTATATGAAAGTTCACATTCTATGCAATAGAAGAGCATCAAATATGTACTCTGGTGCCTCTGATTTACCTCTCGGAAGACTTGGCCACCCGCTCAGCTCAAAAGGGGACACCCTGTCTATATTGGCGAGAGATAACATCTGCATGTGAAACCCTCGGGTGCCGTTTGGACTGCCATTCTGACTTGAAGCAGGCTTACACTTGAGGTAGAAGCGCACTCATACTTCGGTAGCATTAACAAGGCCTGAGGAGGTGCATCCGAAATACAATCATGGAATTTGAAACAAACTCAGATGCTCCGATTTTCTCTCTTTTCTTTTTCTTTGCAGTCTGGAACCTATATAGCTTCAGATAGGTCCTGGTTTTACTGTTCTCACATGACCTGGGTTGAACCCTGCGGTTTTTATGAAAGAACAAATCTTGTTTTGCACAAATGTGGAGAAGAATGGCACAACACTCTTCTCGACCGGGTATTGAGCCTACAATTGACCACAGCCAAAACGACTCAAAAATGGAAAACAAAGGTAAAATAACCTAAACACAACGAGACACGCTCGGAACGACTCAAAACAAGATTTGAGACAAACAAAACAAAAGACACGACATACAGACGTGCACAGGGAGCCTGTTTCTCCGGGTATTGTTTCCCACCATTTCTCATTTGTGATCCTCATATCACTCGGCCCTGAAGCTCTGTTTTTTTGAAAAAACCCTTTTCCTCACTTTTTCTCTCAGCGCATATCTCTCTATTCTTCAATCTCTCATTTTTTATCCCTCCTCTGGGTGGTTGATGTATAAATAGAAAGTTGCGGGGTCTTGCCCCTAGCATTCCGCTAGATTCTTCTTCTTGTTCACAACAGTGAGTTTCTCCCACAGAGGGACTGTGCTACAACTGGGTGTGTAGCAAATCTGCAGCTGACATCGGTTAACGATGCTCTGCTGGGGAGTTTGGACATGATCAGATCTGTCCAGATGAGGGAGTGGAATACCTTGCTCCATTCCAGTTCGTGCTTCGCACTTGGCTTGATACCTCGTTGCGTGGAGGATGTGAAAGCTTTCTGCCCTTTTGCGGTCAGCTTCAGTGGTGCCCTTTTCCGACAGGTAGAGTGCCCTTTCTGGCAAGTATAGTGCCCTTTCTGGCAAGTGCGTTGATAAAGGGGAAAAGACAGAACACCTGACTCAACTGTGCCCCTAGTTCATTATTTTGACCATTTCTTGTTTTTGGCTTCTACTAAAACGATTTTGACCAAAATGAGAGTTAGATTAACATGCTTGTTCAATTTTCTGATTTGAAATCATGCAAGTTAGGCTATGAACACTGAAAAATTTCTTTTTTTGGGTACAAGAAATGGTCCAGTTTTGGAAAAATGGGATAATTTTCAAGAGAATCAGCCAACCTCAGTAAAAATTCTCAAAAACCATTTTGGCAAACAGCCACTGCTCAACGAGCACAGAACTTACTCTTGAGATGCACAACCTCAGATCAGAAAGAAAACTGCCCCTTGTCTGAAGGACACTGCATGGCAACGGAAAATTGCCCCTTGTTTGAATGGCACCGCAGCGCATTGAATGACAACGGAAAGTTGCCCATTGTTTGAATGGCACCACAGTGCATTGTAGTTAGTCCTCAGAGTAACGAACACAACCAAACTCTTGGATACAGATAAGGCGAAGATGATCAAAACCATTACATGGACATAATCAATTTGGAAGTGTTTGTGGCTGGACTTCAGGATGAAGTTGCCTACGTATCCCAAACATGGGAATCAAGCCTTACGTAGTTCCGGGGTTTAGGTTCCTTCGTGTATTGACCCTCACCTTTTACGCTCTAACTTTTCCCAAGGCTGCCCTTCTGGATTTTCAACCTTGCGAGCTTTGTTTTTCTTTTTCTTTTTTTCAATTCTTTTCATTTTTTCATTTTTTTTTCATTTTTTTTTTCATATTTTCTTTTTCATTATTTGCATTTTATTTCTTTTCTTTTTTTTTGTTTTTTTTCTTCTTTTTTTCTTGCTCTAACTTTTGCCTGGGTCGCCCTTTCGGGTTTTCGGCCCAGCGAGCCTCTCAAGGGTAAAAGTTTAGCTTTGTCCATGTCGAATGGTTTTGAGATCCTGAAGTCATCTGAATCCAAGAGAATGGCTGTTGTTTGCTGACGATGCAGGAGTCCATCTAATGGGGGGCTGAATTTTCCCCTAGTGTTGTGGATAAGAACTCAGTTGTCCTTCAGCACAAACTTTCTTCTTTCCTCCCTTCTGGGATTTGGCATTCTTGCTTGTCTTCATTGATTTGCAGAATGATCCATCTTCGGCTCTTCGAGTGCATCTGAAATTTTTGCCCCTAGCTCGAGGGGTGCTTCTAATCTAGCTTTGCAAGCTTCTTTTGACGACATCCACCTTCTTGATCTGACTTCCCTGCCCCTAGTTCGAGGGCTGCTTCGAATCTGGCCACACAGGCCTCACATTGTAGTTGACCGTTGAACATTCTAAATCAAGGTTCAAGGTTTGGAAGCAAAGGGGTTGAGTCTCGAGACTGAGAGCGATCCTAAGCTGTACAATCTCAAGAGCGATTCCACACAGGTCTTCGTAGAACCACGCAAAACATTTTTTGAAATATTTTAAGAAAGCAACTAATCGCTCGCGTCGAAGACAATGCAAAACCAATCTGGATCAAGCCAGGATCCTTCTCAGTGCTCACATTAACAAATATGATCTCAATCATTAAGGGCTTAGCATGCCTCTCTTTCTCTCAATTGATCAAATTTTTTGCAAATCCCGAGGAATTCCTTCCTCTTTGTTTTCATCACAATGTTTAAAAAGTTTTGAAAAACTCAGGTCAAATGCAATGACTTTAAGGCACAGAAAAGCAAGTGAAAAGCACTGCCATTTCATTCAAATCCTCTGGCACAACTGGCGCAAGGCAGAAGCAAACACAAGAGTGTGAAAATCACTGTTGTTCATTCAATTCTGTTGGCATTACTGGCTCCAAGGTAGAAAGAGACTCAAAAGAAAACGAAAAGACAAACGCAAAACAAAATGGTGATGCCCGAGGTAACACCCCGGAATCACCCGACCTCTATACAACAGGACTGACTCGATACGACAAGTCAGACCTCAACTGAATCAGTATGAAAAGACTGACTCAAAACAAAGAGACAGACTCAAAACAAAACAACAGAACTGACTCAATACCCAAGCCAGAACGTACAAAAACCAGCATTCACAAATGCTCAAAACAGTGCGTGCCATATACCACATCTGAAATAAACTGAACGCCGCCGACAGGTGGTTCATCCCCCGTTCACATAGTCACATTATCCCCCACAAGTTCACTGATCAAGTGCCGATAGACTTTGTAGAGATTGGTGCGATGATGACCTCATTGTCAATCAGATTTTGTATCTCGTGACGAAGACGGACGCAACTGTCAATGTCATGACCGGTTTGTTGATGGAAAGCACAGTACTTAGCCGGGTCATGCTTTGTAGGGAGAGGGTTGGGTAGAGGCCGTTGTTCTAACGGTTTCAGATGTCCTTCCTGAGTAGGACCCCTAGGGCTTTAGACAAAGGCATATAGAGTGGGTTAAAAACCCTCTTGCCTCGGGGTAGATAGTCCGAAGTTCGGGGGTTTGGATTGGATGCACCAACAAAGAGGGTGGCTGTTCTTGGTGTGGTGGTGGCGACCGTGCCCACTTCGGAAGATCTTGCAGCTGCATCACCGCTGGCGGTCGCATTCGAACTGCGGGCAAACGCCCTCTTGGGCTGCTCCTTCTCCTGATCAATGAGGCCCTGCTTCATAGCATCCTCAATCTGTACTCCCATCTCATGTAAGTCTGGAAAGGTGGGGAATGGGAGAACGATCATTTTCTGCATGAGTTTAGGCTGGAGGTTGCGCACAACCATCCGTATTTGATCCTTGTCAGTCGGCCTAATGGTCATCATTGAGGCCTTGGACCTCCAGCGGGTTACGAAGTCAGAAAAACTATCCTTAGGCTCTTGCCTTGTCGTCTCAAGATCAGGGGTTGTAATCTCGATTTGCGTATTATAGGAGTACTGTGCAACGAAGGCCTCGGCCATCTCCTCCCAGTTCCTTTTGACGGAGTCTTCCAGTTTTGCGTACCAAGTGGCCGCTATACCCGACAGGGTCTGGCTGAACAAAGAAAGCTTCTGTAACCTGGTGAGGCCCATCGGCCTTAGTATATCTGAGAACAACCGTAGATACACCAGGGATCCCTAGATTCGTCAAAACGATCAATTTGTGGTATCTTAAACCGATTTGGTAGTGTCACGGCTGAGTCACGAAGGCCTCGGCCATCTCCTCCCAGTTCCTTTTGACGGAGTCTTCCAGTTTTGCGTACCAAGTGGCCGCTATACCCGACAGGGTCTGGCTGAACAAAGAAAGCTTCTGTAACCTGGTGAGGCCCATCGGCCTTAGTATATCTGAGAACAACCGTAGATACACCACGAGATCCCTAGATTCGTCAAAACGATCAATTTGTGGCATCTTAAACCGATCTGGTAGTGTCACGGCTGAGTCGGTGTATCCGTCCTCAATGTCTGGAATGGACTTTACTCCCTGAGATCTCTTGAACATCTTTTCCAGCTTGCTCACCTTCAGCGCTGTAGGGTCTAACTCGAACTCAAAGGGTGAATTTGGTAGGTTGATCGGTGCTTTAGATAGCTGGGGGAGGATCGGGGGCGGAGGTGGCCCTGTCGGAATGTCCGTATCTTCCTGAACATTAGCTGTCTCCCCGAGTGTTGGAACTTTGGGTGGGGGAGGAGCCTGATGTGAAGCAGATGCTCCTATTTGCTGCTGCAGCCAGGCAATTAAGTCTGCCTGTTGGGCCATGATCTTAGCCAGCTGTTTGGCAAATTCTGCTTAATGAGCAACATCCTGCTACATGGTTTTCATGCTCTCTTGGAGTTGACGCATCATTTCCTCCATTCCTGCCATGTTCTGCTGTTCCGGCTGACTGACTAGTATATCCATCTCTGTGATAAAAATTGAGGCCTCAGTCTGACTGTTCACTGGTTGGGTGGATAAGGGCCACTGATCTGGTAACTGCTGAACTGGTGATCTGTGCTTGACTGGCCCTTTTACCCTGCCTCTGGCAAAGGAACACGGATTGCCCTTGAATTGAATCTCTGACCCGACAAAGTCTATTAACACAAGTCCAATGATTCTGGTGGATCTCAGAGCCTTCTGAAGTTATGGTTCCAAGACTACCCTAGCAAAAGAGAAAACAGACAACATCTCAGCCCAATTTCACCAGAACAGATTTGAGCATAGCTGAATAACTACGCTCCCTACAGAATTCTGCCCAAAATCCTGCCTGTAAACTGATACCCTCAGGTAAAACTGATTCCACCAAATGCTGATGCCCGCGGGCCTGATACCCAGACTTGTAAACTGTTACATGCATTCTCTGTAGAGATACACTCTAGAGCACACAGCAAACAAGTGAAAGCCAAAACACCCCTATGTTGGGGTAGGGTTTCCCTGTCCTAGTTTCGTCAAGAACTAGGGTTTCACTACGCACACAGCGGTTTCAAACACTCTAAAATTGGGTAAGCAACCTGTCCTAGCTTTGGAATGGTCACTATGGATTTCGAATATGCACTAGGTCGAATGGTCAAAAGGATGCCCCAGTAAAAACTGGGGTTTGTGTTCCCATCTTGGCAGAGCCCGTAACCGGTCAGCCTTATGGCACGCTTAACAAAGCGAGCCTCCGACAAACCGTACAGGAATAGCAGACGGCAAATACGGTGTCCTAGGCGCACCAATGCAAATGCAATGCAAAGAAACACATAAGTGTAGTCAAAACAAGATATCATGAGTTCGAGTCAAGTTCTCTAAATCCCTAGCAGAGTCGCCAAAAACTGTAGACGTCCCCGAACGTCCCGGGAGGGAAATCCCGTTCTGTTCAATGGGGCTCACTATAGTTCAGACTCAAATTGTCACGGTTCTTAATCTGATCCCGCAATGTGCAATGCGAGACTGATAAATCACCAAAGAGTCCAAATCTAGCAAATCATTTTGAAAACAAATTTTTGAAAGAAGTGCCAAACATGGACTGCTTTGCCAGATACAGAGTCGCCACCTAAATATTTATTTTTAGGGAAATTTAGGAAACCCTGACTTGTGCCTAAGGCCACGTGTCCGTCATCACCAAAATTGCCTCGGCTCGGGAACTTGGGTACGATTGGGGAAGGTCAGCTATGAGCACCCCCGCTCGCCCGATCAAAGATCGACCACTACTAAACATGATATCTTGTTTTTGAAAACACATGCGTTCTTATTCCGGTTAATTAGCTAATCTTACTATGTGATGCGCACAACACAAAAGTATAGACTAAATCGCCTAATTTGGAAAAAAGCATCGCATATCCGTTTGGTTGAAAAACAATTTGAAATTTGCTACTCGCAAGTAGGCTAAAACACGGATTTCAATGAGTTGTTCCAACTCAAACAATCCAACCTTCACCCACAGGCATTCAGGCAGTTTATATCACATAAGCATATAGCCATATGGTAAGCATGCTGTCATGTTTAACATTCACACTCATGCGAGATGCTAAAGCATAAAAACACTCACAGTGTACTGCAAGCCAAAACAAGAAACTAGTTAGTAATCATGCATGATCCTAGTTCATGTTAAAGTGGCTAATGCATCGCATACAAAATGTCACTAGAATAGGCTCGGCTAATCTATGGATGGCATGTGAACTGCGACAGATAGCATATATTTAAGTTAGATTTGAAATACTATGTAGTTAGCATGATGCGCCGAGCCCGGTGCATGCAATACTGATGAATGATGCACGCATGCATAGCATAAGGTATGCTAAATTGAATATGCCCTAATACTAACCATCAAAAGCTGGTAAATAAAAGGGAGAAAGACGTGGAGTTGGAAGACATACACACACTCACGCACGCTTATTACACAATTGCCCTTGCTCGGAGGGTCCGAAAGAATAATACAAATTAATTAACTACAAGCTAATTAATTAATTACAGACCAATTAACTAGTTAAGCAAATTAACTAAGCTAATAAAGCGATAAAATCGCTTCGGGAAGAGGGCCTAATGCATGTATGCTCGGCTCCGCTCGGAAACCCACCGCCATGCACAAGTTGCCTCTATTTTCACTGTTTTCCTCCTCTAAAGACTGCACAAGTCCCGAGGTACACCCTCTGAACACTGGGAAATGCCATCGACCATGAGGAATGGTCACCGGCCAAAGGTAAGTGGTCATCGACCATCTATGAAGCCATCGGCCAGAAATGGATAACCGGCCGGCACTGGAGATGGCCGACCGGCCATATCTTCCTGCAGGAACCTGTTTTGACAGCAGCAGAGGGAAAAACAAGGCATGGCAATGCATTTCAAAGCAATGTTTGTACCACCACACCCCTTATCATGTTTATGACTCAAAGGGGCATGGTACTCGATTCTCGGACCACCAATCGCGCATTTCAATGCGTGATGGCCCAAGAAACCAAGTTGTGCATTTTGGTGTGGAATGAAATGCACATAAACAAATAATGGAGGCCCAACCTCTATCATAATCAATTCAAGAGGCAAGGCATGCGTGCTTAGTGAAATGCAACCTAGGCATGCAAGCTAAACATGCAACATGCGGATGCAAACAAGCATGCTAAGATGCAAATATGTAACAAGTATGCAAGTTAACAAGTATGCAAAGATGCAATGTGAACATGCAAACATGCAAGACATATAACATGTTAAGCAATCAAAATAAGAGGAAATGCATGCCAAATGCAATGTGATTCAAACATGCAATACATGCGATAGGCCAAGTATGTAACAACATGCAAGGCTAGCATGCAACAACACGCGAATGAGGGTCTTAGACTAGTTTGGGTAGCTCTCAAATAAGCCCAAAACAGTGGCCGAATGCTAAGGAAATGAAGGCCAAAATACACACAAACATGCATGCACACATGGTTCAAAACTTAAGCATCAAAGAGCAACTTTTAAGCACACTTAAAAGGGACAAACATGGACATATGGCATGCATACTAAGCTCTGAAAATCATGTTATAAAGGTGCCAAACCAAGTAAACAAGACAAGCCAAGCATGCAACAATGTCTAAGACTCAAGGTGGCTTAAACCAAAGCTATATGAGGCAAGCCCCAAAGGGCCAGAAGGACCTAAAACAGGTCCAATGCAGGTCTAAACAAGACCAAAGACGCACCTAGATGGCATCTAAATGGTCTAAACATGGAAGTCTACATAAAGGTCCAAACATGGAGCATAAGACACAAGCCTTTTAAAGCATTAAAGGGGTATCAAATGCAAGCATACAAGCATACCACAAGGACTGAAATGATGCTATAAGTGGTGCCAAACCACTGAAACAAGCAAGTAAAGCATGCTAGAGGGGTCAACACTCAAGGCTCACAAGGGGGATTACATGGTAGCTATACAAAGCAAAGCATGGATGACCTGAGTAACCAAAAACAGACCTTGGGCACAGTAAAACATGCATAAAAGCTTCACAAAGCTAGGCCAAAACAAGTAAGCATAGTGGTCTAAATGCTAGGCACATGTTAAGGCAATTCATGGCATTACAAGACAAGTATGCTAAGCATGCATGGTGTGTCTAAACCAATTAAAAATAGCGCTATATCATGGCAAAATAAGCATAAATAACACTTAAGACATGGCCAACATGCACTTAAACAAGATGCTCACACATGAGGCTAAAATGGCCAACATTAAAGGCAACAAGGAGAGGGGATGGCCCTCTCCTTCTTAGGACCTTAAAGCACTATCCCTACCACAGTGGTGAGGAGGCCCAAACAAGGTGGTCCCGGAGCTCACCAAAAATGCACAAAATGGGGACCAAACAAGGCCTAAGAGGGGTCAAACAACCCCAAACAACAAAGTGACCTTAAACAACTATTTAGAGCACTCAAAAACAAGCCTTTTATTAGTTATACACAAAGTCTAAAAATAGATGTAGGGTAGGTTAAAAGACTATGCAAAAATGGGAGAATAAAGAGCAAGAATCTTACCCTTGTAGACCCCTTCAAGGATGGAGCTCCAGTAGCCTTCCTTAGCTCGAAACCAGCTCAAAACTTTGAAAACAAACCTTTGGCACCTCAGAAACCAAGGTGAGGTGTAGCACTAGGTGTTTATGCACAAAAGTAAGACACAAACACACTTATACACACACAAAGGCAAAAAGAGAGAGAGAGATATAGAGATAGGTGATACACAAACCCTAACCCTAATTCAGACCTCTGGAACTCAACCTTCTAACCCTTGAGAAGGGAGGAGAAGGCCTCCTTTTATAGAGGATCACTCTTGCAAAGCTTACAAAACAAGCTAAGCAAGAGTGAAATCCCTCCATACACGTGTATGGAGGGGGGGCAAAGTGGGTTCCAGCTATCACAGCTGGCACAAAATATCTGCCAAAAGTAGATGCACAGTGGTCGGCCAACCAAAGATGCCAAATTGGCCAAAACAATGGTCGGCCGACCATCAATAGTGCCGACCGGCCAAACATTTGGCCGATGGCAACAAAACAGTGGCCGGTGGCCTCAAGACATGGCCGGTGAGGTGTGGGGATGGCCAACAAGCCATTCCCTGCCCTCCAAAGCAAAAACACAAGTGTTTGGTGTAAAACCAAACACAAAACAGTCGAGTCGAGAGATCCTGAGGCAATGCGCGTGGCCGAGACCTCCGGGAACTAAAGATGAACACAAACATGGATGATCACCGAGTGTTCAAACGGTAATGTCCAAGTCTTAAGGACGGTAAAAAATGGGTGTCTACACTCCCCCATTTTTGAGGGTTAGAAATTTTGGAGCAAAAATTATCACTCTCTCTCTCTTGCAAGTTTGTGCATAGTAGCTTAGATACACCACACTTTTGCCTACACCTCCTTAACCAAAGTGGTTCATCTTTGAGCTGAGGTTCCTTGAGGCCTTCTTGGAGCTCTAGAAGGTGGTTTTGGCTTGAATTGTTGCATAGAGTTGGTCTTCCTTTCAAGAGGTATAACACTTGCCATTTTAACTTGCTTTGCATACTTATTTTTCTTATCTTTTTCCCATTGATTTGGGCTATTTTTGGACTGTAAAAAACTCTATTTTTATGGGTTGAAATTGGTGATTTTGGGCCATTTAAAGTTAGGGGGTGGTCCACCCTTCTTTCTTCCTTGTTTGTAAGGCCTTTCCACATTTGTTTCACATTTTCAAACCATCTTTTTTTGGGCTTTAAATAATAAATTTCAGAGTATTTTAAGTGGTGAAAATCATGTTTTGAAGTCTAAATTTGGAGGGGTTAGCCTCCCCTCCTTGTGTTTTGTTTGCTAGCCTAGATAGCTGTATGTGTTAGCATATTTTTCTAGCCTTTTGTAGGTTAATTCCAACATGTTTTAGGCTGTATTTTAAACTGTTTTGTCTCTATTTTGGGTTGTTTACGTCATTTGAGTCTTGTTTTGCATGCTTCTAGTGTAAGTGTCCTAACAATTCTGGTGTTTTAGGCCTTTAGACACCACTTGTTTGAGTTAATTGCATGTTTTAGTTCTTTTCTCACTTAATTTCAGCAAACTTAATCTTTGCAACCTCCCTCATTTCTTGGTTTTTTTTTATTTTCTTTGAGGTTGTGTCAACCTTAGGATTGTTTAAGCTCGGGATTGAAGTCCATGCTTAATGGTTTAATCAACGGCATAACACCTCTCTCTTGCCTTAAACTGCCCCTTGTTTGACACTTCCTTCTCTTTTAGAGGACTTAACTCACTAATGGACTAAATTGGTTAAATAATGGAAGGGTGTAGACAAGCCCGCGGGGGGACCTCGCTACAGCTTGGACTCGACTTTTCGTAGTCACGGTTCTAAGTCTGAACCAAAGAGTCCAAATCCTCAAAGTGATGAAATGTGCCAAGTTTCCTAGGTCTCCATTACCCTTGATCATGCATGATAGGGTGAGGGTTGTGGGTCTTGTTTGTGCATTTATTAACTTGTACACCTTGGTTCTTTAGCCATCATGTAATGAAATTGCTTGATTGATGGTTTTTGAACTAAGTGTATCACTCATTTGAGCTTGTTTTGATGATAAGGAGGGATACTCAGTATAAACAACCTGTGAGAATACCCTCTCTTTGCTCTGTTTCCTCTCTGTTACAACAAGAAATGGTGCATCATCAGTGGCCAGCCGGCCACTGTTCCTGGCCTGCAGGCCATCGGTATTGGACGACAACCCCCTATTGGTGGCCGGCCAGCCACCACTTCTGGCCTGTCGACCACCAGTGAAGATTGAGCAGAGTATTTGTGAAGCAGAGCAGAGTTGGCCTGGAAAAGGAAAACCAGTGCAAAGGTTGTGTAACAGAGGCTTTCAGAAGCAAACGGTGGAAGTTCTTCGGGTGGAAACCTAGCATGCATTGGGCCTCATTCGTTCCCAGGACTAGTTAATTAGTTTAATTATTAATTAGTTAGTCATAGTTGTGTTGTGGCTAATTAAAGTGTCGTAATTATTTCATTAGATTAGTTATTTAGTTAATTAATTCATGTTGTAATTAAATAGTTAACTAGTTTAATTAGTTGTTTTGTAATTAATTAGTTAATATAGTTAGCTAATTAGTTAGCTAGTTAGCTAATTGCTTCTCAAGGTTCACAATTTTCACTGCAGTCGGATTGAATTCATTAACATCAGAAAAAGGAAGCCTCTCAGTAGGCTGCACCGGGGTTGTGGAAACTCGAGCTTGAGTCAACCTTTCTCGGGGATCTGGACCCTGCAAATCTTCAGCTGGTAGAAGTGGGTCAAAGTTCAGCTGGGGTCCCGAAGCTGGATACGAAACAGATACCCCAGATGGGCGTTGCGTTTCAGCACTAGTTTTGTCCTGCATTGCAGTTCCCTGATTTAGTGCTGCTATCACGGCCACAAATTCTTCCGAACCCTGTGCCATCACGGGTCTGCTGATGATGTGACTGGTGACTGTCGGATCAGGTGGACAAAATGAACCCTATCTGGCCCTCCTTTGCCTTACCTCAGCGGAGGAACACTGATTTGCCCTTGAACTGAATTTCCGACCTGACAAAGTCTATCGACACGGATCCAATGTACCCAGGGGATATCGGAGCCTTCTGAAGCTATAGTTCCCAGACTACCTTGCAAAAGAGAAAACAGACAGCATCTCAGCCTGATTCCACCTGAATAGATATGAGCCTATTTGAATGAGTGTGCTCTCTACTGAATTCTGCCCCAAAATTCGGCCTCAAAATCTGAGTCTGATACCCACGGGTAAAGCTGACTCCCAAATACTGATAGTAATGCCTGCAGGCCTGATGCTAAAATTCGCAAACTGGTGCCCGCAGGCCTGACGCCCAAACTCATACACTGATACATGCATTCCTGTAGAGACGCACTCTAAAGCACATAACAGATAAGTGAGAGCCAAAACACCCTTATGAAGGGGTAGGGTATCCCTGTCCTATTTTGTCAGGAGCTAGTGTTTCACTACGCACGCAGCGGCTTCAAACAACCTATAAACGGGTAAGCAACCTGTCCTAGTTTGGAATGGTCACTATGGATCCGAATATGCACTAGGTCGAATGGTCAAAGAGGGTGCCCCGGTAAAACCGGGGTTTGTGTTCCCATACTGGCAGAGCCCACAACCGGTCAGCCTTATGGTCATGCCTTGACAAGACAAGCCTCCGGCAAACCGTTCAGGAATAACAGATGGCAAACACGGTGTCCTAGGCGCACCAATACAAATGCAATGCAAAGAAACACACAAGTGTAGTAAAAAACAGATATCATGAGTTCAACATGTAAATCTGCGAAAGTAGGAAAGGGGACTACAATCATTCTCTGCATCAACTTTGGGTGGAGATTGCGCACAATCATCCGAATTTGATCTCTGTCAGTGGGCCTTAAAGTCATCATCGA
>NW_021025079.1:626730-643733 GCF_004153795.1 Camellia sinensis
TTTGAGCTTGTTTTGATGATAAGGAGGGATACTCAGTATAAACAACCTGTGAGAATACCCTCTCTTTGCTCTGTTTGCTCTCTATTACAACAAGAAATGGTGCATCATCAGTGGCCAGCCGGCCACTGTTCCTGGCCTGCAGGCCATCGGTATTGGATGACAACCCCCTATTGGTGGCCGGCCAGCCACCACTTCTGGCCTATCGACCACCAGTGAAAATTGAGCAGAGTATTTGTGAAGCAGAGCAGAGTTGGCCTGGAAGAGGAAAACCAGTGCAAAGGTTGTGTAACAGAGGCTTTCAGAAGCAAACGGTGGAAGTTCTTCGGGTGGAAACCTAGCATGCATTGGGCCTCCTTCGTTCCCAGGACTAGTTAATTAGTTTAATTATTAATTAGTTAGTCATAGTTGTGTTGTGGCTAATTAAAGTGTCGTAATTATTTAATTAGATTAGTTATTTAGTTAATTAATTCATGTTGTAATTAAATAGTTAACTAGTTTAATTAGTTGCTTTGTAATTAATTAGTTAATATAGTTAGCTAATTAGCTTCGTATTGTACTTATTTAATTAGCTTAAAGTAGTTAATTAAATTAGTTCATTATTGTAATTATTTAATTAATTAGCTTAGCATAATCAATTATTTACTTGTTGTAATAATTAATTAGCTTAGATAGCTAGCGTATTTATTTAAGTTTTTTAATAATTCGTTAAGTAGTTTAGCTTAGCTAGTTTATTCATTCGGACCCTCCTGCGTGAGAGCGCAATCTTGTAATAATGTGTGTCTTCCAACTCCACGTCTTTCTCCCTTTTATTTACTAGCTTATGATGGTTAGTTTAGGGACATCATGTTTCAATTAGCGTTACATATGTTTGCATCCATTCATTTGTATTGCATGCACCGAGGCTCGGTTCATCATTCTAACTTGCATTGTTAGTTTAAATACTTGTTTGAATACGTGCTTAGACCGCATGTTATCAAATTGTTTCATATGCCATGTCTAGTAGCTGAGCCTATTAATTGCATATCGCATGTGTTGCATTAGTCATATTGCATAGTTAGGATCATGCATTATTCTAACTTTGTCATCTCTCTTTTGGCTTGGAGAACTAGGTGAGACTTTACTCACTTTAGCATCTTGCATGAATGTGGATGTTGCCATGTTTAGCATGCTTGCCATGAGGCTAATTGCTTAATTGATAAATTGCTTGAATACTTGTGGATGAAGGCTTGTTGCTTGAATTGGAATGATTCGATGAATGTACATTTAAGCCCACTTTGTCAAGTAGCAAATTCAAATCTTTTTCGAAAAACAAACATGACTTAAGTGTTCCAATTCTTGCGCACAAGTCTATACCTTGTGTGCGCGCATCACGTAGTAATGCTAGCCTAACAAACCGGAACGAGAGCATATAATGTTGATAAAAATCATATCATGATTAGTAAAGGCTGATCTTTGATCGGGCGAGCGAGGGTGCTTAATTCATGACCTTCCCCTCTCGTACCTAAGTTCCCGAGCCGAAACAATCTTGGTGATGACGGACACGTGGCCTTTGGCACGAGTCATGGGTTTCCTAATTTTTTTCAAAATAAAATATTTAGGTGGCGACTTTGTATTTGGAAAAGCAGTCCATTTTTGGCATTTTGATTCAAAATTGATTTTTGAAAAAGATTTGTCGGATTTGGACTCTTTGGTGATTATCTATTTCGCCTTGCACTTGTGGAATCAGATTCAGAACCACGGGAGTCCGAACTGTAGGGCTTATTTTGAACTTCCGAAAGGGGGCGCGAAAAAGTCGAGCTACAGACATCCTTCTTCCTAGAAAAGAGAGTCGGTGCTCCCCAAGGCAATGTACTAAGGCGAATGAAACCCTTATCTAACAACTCCTAGAGTTGAATCTTCAACTCATACAACTCGGCAGGTGCAAATCTACATGGTGCCATGAAAACTAGTGTTGTATAAGGCACTAAGTCAATGGAGAACTCAATATCCTGGTGGGGTGGCAAACTAGTAAGATCCTCTTGAAAGATATCTGCGTATTCACAAACTACCCTCGGCAATTCAACTCGGACCACATCACTCTCACTACCCAAGAGAATTGCAAAAAGAAAACTAACCTTGCCCCTACCATGAGGGTCATAAACTGGCAATAAGACTCTATCAGCTCGATCCTTCAGAAAATAAAAATAGTCATCACTCGAGGTGAACACCGTAACTCTCTGATGGTAACAATCTATAACAGCACGATATAAGGATTACCAATCCATACCCAAAATGACATCAAAACTCGACATGTCTAACAACACAAATGCAAAATGAAGTCGACGCCCAGCAACCTCTATCTCACAACCACAACATCCCCGGTCCAAGTTAACCTTACCCCCAACTAGAGACTCTACCCTAAGTGAAGATGATAATTGAGCCACCTCTAACCCCAAAAATGATGCGAATGCAGACAAAATAAAGGAATGTGATGCACCAGTATCAATCAACACATTAGCCATCGAATTGAACAATAAGAAGTTATCTCTCAAAACAGAGGGTGTTGACAACTGATCTGGCGTAGTAACAACATACACACACCTGGTAGGTCTCTGCTCCACTTGCTCACCCCTCGGGGCATAGGACTAGTAAAAGGACTGAGCTAAAGAGGCTCCCTAAGTGGCCTGGACTAACTTGGTAGGCTGATGGCTCTGAGTCTGTCTCGAACCGGACGTACCAGGTGTATCACCTGTCAGAGGGCAAAACCTCCTCAAGTGCCCCGATTGCCCACATTGATAATAGGTAGGTGGCTGCCCTCTCCCCTGACTATGGCTTTGAGAATGAGCCACAGATGGCGTAGACTACTGCGCTTCTCTTCTCTGCGGGCAAACTGGAGACTTGTGGCCTAGTTGGCCACACTTAAAGCAAGTGATTCGACCATAACTTCCTCTCTCCGAACCAGAACTCGACATAGGCAAAGTAGATTTGAACTGTACTGCATGGGACCTTTGTGGGGTGGAACTCCTCTGCCTATTGTTGTTCTAGTGTCTCTCCCTGAACCTCCCGACTTCTCTCCTTGGAGCCTCTCATCCTGTCCTCCTCAACCTGAATCACAGTCTCTAAGTGAGCCACCGTCTCTACCCATAATCCCTAATCATAGACCTGGCCACCTTAATAGGAGCTCGGTCCTTAGCCTCTTCTTAAACTCCACACATCGGTGTTCCTCAAACGCCACCCGCTCTGATGCAAACCTAGAGAGGTTAGTGAAAGCTACCTCAAACTCAGTTAGAGGCATGTTCAATTGCTTGAGCTTCAAGAATTGATCCCTCAACTTCTCCCTAGCATTAGGAGACAAGAACTTGTTCTGAAAGGCGTTAACAAAGGCCTCCCAAGTTAATCTAATGCGCTCACGCGCATACTTCCACCACTGACCCGCATCTCCCTTCAACTAGAAGAATACCAAGGCCACTCTCAAGCCATCATCCTCGATGCCAAGCATTTCGAACGTCTTTACTATATGTTCTAGCCACTTATCCGTCTTTAGTGACTCCTTTGGATCCCCCAAAAACTCATCCGGATTCGACTAGAAAAACTCCCTCTTTGGAAAAAATGGCCCTATCTCGGCAACATGGGCCTAAACTTGACTCTCAGCCCTAAGAATGTCCATAGATTCCATCAAAGCACCAACAATTTGCCGGGCTAAATTGCCCATGGCATGCTGACTTGCTGGCTCGACCATGTTGGCCTAACCAACTCCCTCCTCTTGCATCTCCTCTCGCCTAGGCTTACCATGCCTACAGCCACTACGTCCATGTCATGATATCCTAATAAAGGTAACACAAGAGATTAGCAATTTACAAATGTGCAGAAGCTAATTCACTCACGTCCTAATGCGGTGGACAACAATTAATTCACTCCACTTAAGTACATAACCACATAAGTACAAACAAATTTCCTTTCTAGATAGTGACCGTTCCACGACATTGCTAGTGTTTCAGTTAGAAATAACAGTGATCAAGTGCTCTTCTAACAGGATTTCTATGAACTCATAGACCCAATCATTATCTAAGAAATTAAATCCCATACCCATATAATCACATAAGCATGTTATCACATAGCATACCAGGTTTATTTCTAATATCACCTAGTAAGGGAACCCATTGTGGTAAAAATCACATCCCACAATCCCAAAGTATTCTAATCCTGTAGCTTTGAAACCAAGCTGTAACGTCCCGAAATACTTAACATTGAACCCAACTCATAACAGTGATACGTTTGATCAATGATCTCATACTTTCTATTCATTTTATCTTTGACCATTACAAAAGATGATATATGCAATATATATTCATAAATCCTAGATTCTGAATCAATAGCTTATAACATGGATACCAGAGTAGAAAGGAAATTAAAATCAAATTAAGAGATGCCCTAATGACTTACAACTTTTCAAGACGATACTTGGTTACAACAAAATAAGTTCAAACTTAATATAAGTAAAGCCTGAGGCTTAAACAAAAATATTTACACCAACAAACAAAAAGTGAAGCCTTAAGCTCCAAGTCCTCCCAAGCTATGCCCTTGGAAAAGGCATATCATCAGTACCTGAAAGTTGTTTTCCACATAAGGTAAGCCAAAGCCCAGTACGAATACTCTAACACAGTATATGAATCTTAGCAAAATTATGAAGTGTATGCGTAATGCATGTCATTTTCCAAACATTTCTCGTTTTCCATCTCAAAACTATGCAATGCCAGATTATATATCAATTCATGAAAATAATCATTTTATACATAAAATAGGGCAGTGGATACTAAATATTGGGAATCTCTAGGTATGTGTCTGCTAGTAGGCTATACAAGCGCTACAAAAGCCATTTTTTCGATACTAACTGGAAGGATCGGTGCCTAACTGCATGGGTTTTTGGACTGTTACTAAGGACACATAGGCCAACATAACAAAACAACAACCACACCCCCTAACTAGATTCACCACGGTATTCACCCATTTTTCTCAAAATTCAATACATTTGCAATGTTCAATATGAAATGATGCTTAATGCACAATGTATGAGAAATTAGCTTCAATTCAACCTAATCCTCATGTAATGTCTACAATAATCAAGATTATCTTCCACCGATATCCCAAAATAGATATTTTTTTTTCCATAGATAAATTCATTTCAAAATATACAATTTCATCAATTACAATGGGAGTGATAATACATATCTAATTCCACCATCATCATCAATATCAACCTTGTTCCAATTTCACAATATCCAAAAACATTTTCAATTTTCTTTCACAATCTCCAAATATTCAAAATTAGGGCAAAACCCCATTTTCTCACAATATAAATTTTAAGAAAATATTTGCATAATCTCAACCCAAAGCATCCGTAACCATTTTCCCCCAACCATTTTCAAGAATCGATTTGGAAAACCCATTTTTTTGATTTCAAACCACACCCTAGGTTTTACCAAAAATGCCCAAATAATTAACCCCTTTTCAAAGAGTATATAACTAAGCTAAAAATCATATAAAGAGTCAAAGAAATCCCTACCTCAAAGAAAAAGACATGGAAAGATGGGTAGAACTTGACGGTGTCAAAAGCACCAGATGCTGTGATCGAAACGAAGCCCTCAACATGCTTAACATTTTTCTTTAAAGGACTAGCGTGAAGAAACTCACAGATTGAGAGTATTTGGAGTAAGAGTTCAAGAACTAGAGAGAGAGAGAGAGAGAGAGAGAGTAGATCTAGGGTTTTAGAATGTTTAGAGAGAGAGAGTGAAAGCCGAAAAAGTGGCAAAAAGGTGGTTCTGCGATCTGATATACACACCTATTGCTCAAGCATAAGAAGTGACGCTCGAGCGTACAAACACAAAAGATGTGATCGTTCGAGCGCAAGAAGTTGTCGCTCGAGCTTGACATACAAACTCCCGTAGTTTTACAGACAAAAAGACCAACGCTCGAGTGCAATAAGGGCCATTCGAGCCAAGACCGCTCGAGCGCAAAAAGCTCCGCTGAGTAGAATACCACTTCTTAGCAGTTTTGCAGACCTGCAAAAGTACTAAGAGTTCACAAGCATCGCTCGAGCACAAAAAGTGACGCTCGAGCGTAGGAAAGAGAGAGAGAGAGAGAGAGAGAGAGAGAGAGAGAGAGTAGATCTAGGGTTTTAGAATGTTTAGAGAGAGAGAGTGAAAACCGAAAAAGTGGCTGAAAATGGCTTCCTTTCGGACTGATATACGAACAGACTGCTCGAGTGTAGGAATTGTTGCTTGAGCAACAGACACAATAAGTGACACCGCTCGAGTGACCAAAACCACCGCCCGAGTGCACAATGACCCCCTCCCAGTAGTTTTGCAGACTACAAAAGATTGCTCTAGCATAGGTATCACACTCTCAATAGTTTTACAAACTGCAAAAGATCGCTCTAGCATAGGTATCACACTCTCAGTAGTTTTACAGACTATAAAAAGACCGCTCGAGCTCAAGAAGCATACTCGAGTGAACATGAAAAAATATGGACAACAACTTATTGAAAAACTAACTTACCAACCTGTTTCAAACACAACCAAAACTCCTAATACCAAACTCAACAAACAACAAGATGGAAACGAGCTGAACAATTGTTAAATACACGGGTTCTCGAATTCAAAGTCAAGTAAATGGGTCGGATCTAAACCATAATTGTTATAGACACTCGATAGCAATATTCCCAAACCCTTGGCATTGATAGCACTTGACTCCATGACCTGTCATAATCTTCTTCTCAGGTTTTGGAGAAAATTTGAGCTTATCATTACCTTTATCCTTAGAGCTAGAATCCTTGAAATTATGTTTCTTTTTCATTAATTTTTTTCTTTTTTTCTTTTGAATTATTTGGTAAAAAAAGTCGTCATTTCGGACTCTAGATCAACCGTAACCTCGGGATTCTTTACATCTCCATGAGCACTAGAAAAAGCAACAACATCCTTTTGTTTTTTCTTAGAAATCAAGTGTGCCTCATAACTTTGCAAGTTTCCAACTTGGTCTAGCTTTATATTCTCAACATCTTGAACCTCTTCAATAGCTATAGCTTTTGGATGAAACCGATCGGGTAATGGTCTCATAATTTTTCCAACAACCCGAGACTCAAGGATTTTCTCACCAAGAGTAAAGCAAGAATTGACATTATCACTGAGCTTAGCATAAAATTCATCAACGGTCTCATCCTTCCGCATAGTAAGAGTTTTAAAACAGGTGGTGAGCCTCTGAAGTTTTGAACGTTTAACCGAAGGAGTGCCCTTGCTAATTGTCTCGAGGATATCCGAAGACTCTTTTGCTACCTCACAAGTGCAAATTGTTGACACCGCATTTTATTTTCCTTTTTTAAAGTAATCACACAACAGGTGATCACCTAATTTTATTAAAAATATTAGAAAATAGAATTTTAAGTTCACGTAGAATTTTAAGTTCACTAATATGTGCATAGTATTAAAATATATTTGTATTATAAATTTTACTCAATTTTCGAACCCATTTGATAGTAAACAGGTACAGATTTCCTTTAGAAACATGATATTATTATACATTATCAAAATTATAAAATTTGAAAATACTAAAATCACGATAGAATTCAACATATCAAAACATGTGTTGACATCTTATTTTTATCAATTTTTAGAAATAAATAGAAAATAATAAATAAACGAATAAATTTATAAATAAAAATAAAAATGTAAACTAAAAATAAGAAACAAGAAAATAAATAAATAGTAAAATAATAAAAGAAACAAATAAGACAAAAAAAAGAGAAAAAAAAAGAAAAAGAAACCAGAGGACTAAATAAATAATAAAATAATAAAAAGATGCAAATCAAGTAAACCAAAAGCAAGCAAATCCACAAGGAAAGCCACTGCCAAAGTAAATTGTCCCATATGCTCGCACGAACAGATGTGAAAATCACTTGCACCCATTCCACTTTTTTTTTTTTTTTTTTTTTTTTTTTTTTTTTAGATTCATATGAAAACAAAGAACAAGAGTGAAAGAGTTAAGATTACAGCAAACAGAGGGCTATTCCCTCGCAAAACTAGCTCCAGTCATGTCATCAATAAGAAAGGTTGCAACTTCAGCTGGAGGGTTGTCAAGAAAAACAACATGTTCATTTTGATCCACTCCCAAGTTGGCTAGGTGGTCAGCAGCTCTGTTTCCCTCACGAAGGGTGTGCTGAAGAGAGCTGTTACTTCTTCTTAACAGGAACTTAGCATCTTCAATGAGGGCTTTATAAGGAGAGTGTTGAGTTGGTCCATGCAGGATTTGATTGATCGCCTGTTCAGAATCAGATTCAATTTGGACATCTCTAGTGCCTTCTGGAAGAGTATGGTTAAACCTCTGTAGATGGCCCAAATCTCTACCTCTAGACTAGAGCAATGACCTAGCTTGCCATAGTATCCCCATATCCAAGTACTAGTTTCATCTCGCAGCAGTCCCCCATAGCCTGCTTGCCCTGGATCGCCTTTTGAACATCCATCCGTATTAAGTTTAAGCTTACCTGCTGTTGGACAACACCAATTAATTAGTTTAGGAGTTGCAGGGGGTGGGCAGAGAGGCCAGAGAGGGCAGAGAAAGGCCTCCTCAATCTCTTGAACATAAAGGAAGATGTTTTTAAGATTGATCTAAAGTGGGTTGGAGAGATTATCAAACACCAATTTATTATGGTCTTTCCAAATTTTCCATTGAGTAACAATGAAAACAAGGTACCATTTTTTTCCATAAAAGAGTTTTTTGTTTTTCATATTCAAGACAACCCATTCAGTCAAAGACAATTTCTGTCCCTCTTCCCACCAATTAAGGTTCTGAATGTTAATCCAAAATTCTTTAGAGATAGCACAATCTCTAAGCAAATGTGCCATGTTTTCACTGTGATGGCCACATCTGGGGCATTCAACAGTAGTAGCTAGTTGCCTTACCAGTCTTAACTGGTTTGTCAACAATCTATCCTTCAAGATCAGCCAGAGAAAAAATTTCTGCTTTTGAGGGATTTGAATTTTCCAGATCCGTTTCCAGTCCCTGTGATCTATCTCAGAGTGAGTAATGAATTTAAAAGCAGAGGCTGAAGTAAAGTTACTAGATTTAGAAGGGGCCCAAGCAAGAGTATCAGTGAAGGTAACATATCTGGGCCTATAGATCTTTAGAATTTCATTGAGATCTTGGTAGGAAACAAGATTAGACAAACTAGCAATATCCCAATTACCTTCTTCATCTAAAATGGGGCTAACCTTAACAGAATCATCAACATGGTAGCTGCTATTCTATTAAGATAGAGGTTGAGAACCACACCACCAATCATTCCAGAGGGATATGTTATTCCCATCCCCAACAATCCATTTGATTCCCTTCCTAAGGATGTTCCTGGACTTACAGATACATCTCTAACAGTGAGAAAAAATTTTCTTCATAGGCCAAGTGAAAAGATTATGATGTTTCAGATACTTGGTGTGAAGAATTTTACACCAAAGTTTATCTTTATTGCTCAAAATTTTCTAGCCAAGTTTGGTTAAAAGGGTAGTATTTTGATCTCTAGCTTTTCTGATACTAAGCCCACCCTCAACCTTGCTTTGGCACCAATTGTCCCAATTAACCAGGTGAACTTTTTTTTGTGTGTCAGAGTCACCCCACAAGAAATTTCTATTGAGTCTGTCAATGTCATCACAAAGTTTTCTAGGGAGTTCCACGGTTTGCATTGTATAGTTGGGTATGGCAGAGATCACGGCTTGAATGAGGGTTGCTCTACCAGCTAAGTTAAGGGTTCTAGCTTTCAAACCTGAGAGTCTGGTTTTCATCTTATCAAGGATTTTAGTGAACAAGTTTCTGGTGGCTCTCTGATGAAGAAGGGGGGAGCCAATATATCGGCCAAGGTTATGGGTGAGAGGAATGCCACTTTGAAAGCTTAGAGCTTTGGAAAAGTTTCTAGAAACATTAGGGAAGACAAAGAGTTTGGATTTGAGAAGGTTAATTTTCTGACTAGACACATCGCAGAACTCAGAGAGGGTATCCATTATGGTATCATAGTTTGGTGAGGTAGCTTGAGCAAAAAGAATCAAATCATCAGCAAAGAACATATGGGATAGGGACAGGCCGTTTTTAGAAGCTTTGAGACCTTTCCAAGAACCCTCATGAACCTTACAATGAATCATATTGGATAATCTTTCCATACAGAGGACAAAAAGATAGGGTGGGAGAGGATCTCCTTGTCTGAGACCTCTCCTATTGTGAATCCCATCAATGATTTCACTATTCCACAGGATGGAAGAATGATTATTGGTGACACAACTCATTATCTGATCAACCCAAGTATCATTAAGTTTAAATTCCAGAAGTGTGTCTTTGATGAAGGTTTAAGAAAGTCTATCATAGGCTTTTTCTAAATCAATTTTGAAAATCATACCACCACTTTTGCCTTTCTTATGCCTGAGAGTATGCAAGATCTCTTGAGTGATATTGATATTATCAGTAGTGTTTCTACCAGGGATAAAACTACTTTGATTAGGAGAGACAATGTTGTCTAAAAGAGGTCTAATTCGTCCCACAATAATCTTGGTTATAATCTTATAATTAACATTACACAGGCTAATGGGTCGAAATTGAGTAATGGTTTCAGGACAATTAACTTTGGGTATTAAAACAATTAGGGTTTCATTGACCTCAGGAGGCACAATTTTGTTTTGGAAACAATATTTAACAAACTCACAAACAGATTTACCTATAGAGTGCCAGTAGGTCTTATAAAAAATGGCCTGCGTGCCATCTTTCCCTGGTGCTTTGAAACCACCAATGTCTTTGACAGCCCTAAGGATTTCAGCATTGGAAATGGGTTTAAGGAACCAAGTGTCGTCATCATGATTAAAGTAAGTTGAAGCTAAGTTATTCTAGTGGTCCAGTTGGATAACATCTTCACAGTTAAAAAGATTTTTAAAATAGTCAAGAATGGCAGCCTTAATCTGATTAGTCTCAGTGAGCAAAGTACTAGCAGAGTTTTTAAGTGCATTGATTTTGGTTTTCCTTCTCTTAGTAATAGTGGAAATGTGAAAAAACTTGGTATTACGATCACTAAGAGTGATGTGCTTAGCCCTGGATTTTTGGAACCGAAGAGTTTCCTCTTGAAACAGAGTAGCATTGTATTGTTTTAAAACATCTTGCTCAAGAACATGAAGATTATGAGAAAAAAATATTTGCTAAAGATCGTTGGATGCCCTTAATCCTTGCAAGAAGGTGTCTTTTCCTCTTAAATATATTACCAAAGACTTCTCTGTTCCACTGAGTCACTCTATGCGTTGATTCAACAATAGAATCAAGGAGGTTATGATGCATATCAGTCCAAGAAGAGTTAATGATATCAATAAGGCTAGAATGAGACATTCAGGCAGCCTCAAATCTGAATGGCCTCTGAGAGGGATTAAGAGTATGCATACCTTGGGTGTACACTAGCAGGGGGGAGTGGTCAGAGTAGGTGCGAGGAAGGACTCTCACTGTGGCTTCTGGAAACATGGTTCTCCATTCAGGATTGCTCAAGGCTCTATCAAGCCTCTCCATAGTATTAGCCAAACCTTGTCGATTGTTAGTCCATGTCATTTTGGGCCCTGAGCTACCCAAATCGGTTAAATTACAGTTATTGATCCTCTCTAAAAACTTATGGGTTCTAACAGAGGTTGTGGATGTTGTGAAGCTTCGTCGTTCTTCCTGGTTTGCATAGTCATTAAAATCGCCAGCTGCCAACCATGGTCTAGTCATGGCTTCTGCCACCTCTTCCAATTCATCCCATAGGTTCTCCCTCAAAGTAGGATTTGGACTGGAAGAGATAGCATCAAGGACCCATTCCTCAAAATCTTCTTTATGGGTAGTGGCATGAATAGCTTGTGGACTTACCGAGGAGTCTCTTACATGAACATGGTTAGTGTCCCAAATGATCCAAATCCCTCCTACTCTACCAACAGGGTCTACGATGGTTGAGGCTGTGAAACCCAAGCGGTTGAAGAAATTTCCCATGGTGCTGAAAGGCACTTCGGTCTCCATAAGGATGATGATCTCATGTTTATGAATTCGGACAATTTCCACAAAGTTTCTTTTGAAATTGTTATTTCCAGTGCTGCAACAATTCAAGAAAAAGAGTTTTAATAAATCCATAGAAGGGTATTGAAGGGGTGAGTTAGTTACCAGATCTTTAACAATGGTGTGAATTCGTCGCCGATTTGCCTTTGCTGACCTCATGGAGGCTAACTGGATCGAGTGTAGAGGGTTCTGGTGTTGAGCTGCCCAGTTTAGGGCGACTGTCATTCGGAGTTGTTCGATCCACCAGACGAAAGTGACTAGGTGAATTGCTTCGCTCCCTAGTTCTAACAATAGACTCACGTTGTCCTTCTGGTTTCGATGTTCGTCCACCTCTAGTGTTGTTTCCTTCGGGATCTTTTGATCTGCCCTTTCCATTGATTATTTCACCTGGGTCTGGTGGTTCCCGATCTGGGTATATAGGCTTAAGAGGGTTTGGATCTGGGTTTGAATCTAGTGAGTGGAATAAAGTAAGGGATGGGTTAACTTCAATCATAGTAGAGTCTTCTGGACATGGGGTGGTTTCCAACGTATAGATCATGTCAAAGGTGCTCTGTTGTAATTGATTCGTATTGATATGTGTAGTCATCTGGACTTGATCACGGGAAGTGCTCTCTGCTTGCAGGGCAATGGCGTGTGAAGCTGAACTTTCTCCCAATTTTTGCCAGACTACTTGATGTTTGCCATGTGAGTCTAACTCCTTAGCTTTGTGGTGCTGAAGCCCTTGTTTGTTCTTTCCTGTAGGGTCTGTATTTTGTATTGGGCCAGGTAGGGAGCTGAATTCTACGTGGGCCTTTTCCCCAGCATTTTGAGCAGTCTTCATTCCCTTTGGGGTAGATCCAAGACCATCTTGGCCCACTTTCAAATACTGAAAAGAATTAGTGTTAGTAATTGTGCTAGTAGGATCTTGGGCCCTTTTGTGTTGGGCTAGTCTCTTAGTGCGCTTAGTCACTAACATCCATGGGCCAAAGACTTCATCTTCCTCACGATGCTGATGCAGGTGACCGTTATCTATCACAGGTGGATGGTCAGACTTTCCAGTAACGGAAACGGCTATATTTTCCACCGTCGGTAGAGCATTGGGGGTTTTAAAACGACATGCCTCCTTTCGATGATCAATTCTGCCATAGAGAAAGCAGAAATAATGCAAAGATTCGTATTCAATGTTATAAACCATATCCTCTAATAAGAATTTGGGTTTTAGCGGTTTACTAAGATCCATCTCTACACAAACCCGAGCAAACTTTCCCCTTGTTGCCATCGTAGTATTCCAATCAATTTTAAGAGGTTTACCAATAGCTTTGGCTATCGCAAATAGGACTTTCTCTTGATAATACTCAATCGGAAGCTCAGGAAATTGAACCCAAACTGCGGTTGTGGTTTCAAAGGCTTTCAATGGTTTGAAGTTTGGTTCCCAACGTCTCACAGTGAGGTAGTGGTCCATGATAACCCATGGTCCTCCTGTGAAGACTTTAGCACAATCAGTCTAATTAGAGAATTTAAATAGGAAGTAATTACAACCCAGGTCAATTGCATTAAATTCACCCTGAAGACCCCAGAGGTTTCTGACTCTGGAACAGAGCATTTTATATCCAATATTCTTCCCTAACAATCTGATAATAAGGGCATTCTCCCATGGTTTCCTAATTTTTTCCAGAAGCTTCTTGGGGAGAAATATTGTGGTGAGGCCCCGCTGCTCTGGAGATGTGCCTTGTATGGCAGACTGGCTCTCTGGAACTTCATCATCTTCTTCATCAAACGATAGTATGTCCACTCTGTTGTCAAAGATGTACTCATTGTTATTGACAGAGGTTAGGGCTTCTTTGAAGGATTTAGGAGGGACAGAACCCATGGCTGGGTGTCTTTGATCTCCAAGTTCATCGCTGGGAAGTTCTGTTTTCATATCAGTCACTTTGCCTTCACTAGCTTCCTTGGTAGAATCTAAACTTTTGATTTTCTTTGTACTTTTGATCAAATGATCTTCTTCTTCAGAAGATTTTTCTTGGGTTAGTGATTCACAGTAAGCAGCAAAATTCATTGGGGTGGTACCGGAATTGATGCTTGTATGTTGGTCCATGAAAAGCTAGAGAGAGAAACTCCAATCGACTGATTGATGATAATGGCAAAAATGTACACCCATGCCATTTCATGTGCCCACCTCACCATCTCAACTTTTGCCTATAAATAGGCAAGCCTTAACAGTAAAGTGATAGAAAAATCATACTAGAAGTAAATTGAGAAAAAGAAAGAGAAGTGATTTGAGAGAGAAAAAGAAAGAGAAAGAAAAGAAAATAGCAAGATAACCACAAGTCAAACCTCTGTAAATATAGGTAAATCCAAATAATCTGTGTCAAATCTCGTCTCAACTTGTGGAAGACTATATAGCCAAATCAAGGCCAACCTCTGCCCAATTCAAAACAAGGTATAATCCAACAACTTTATTATCTTGATATAATATTATCATCTCATGAGTCTTATCATCCTATCATTTCATCACATATCATTGTTGATTGTTAGTAATATTCATTATCATCCTATGAGTCTCATAATCATATCACCTCATCACATATCATTGTTGAGTGTTAATAATATTTTTTAACATCTCATAAGTCCCATTATCATTTGATTTCATTTCATCAAATATCAATATTGAGATAGAATTCTCCATATTAACACTAACATCACTAATCCCACTAACTATATATATGTAAATAATATATATTATTACATACCGTCCTTACCCAAATGAATAGTAAATACACCGGCATGAACTTTTTCAGTTATTATTTAAATATCAATACCCTATATATGTAAATAATACATATTATTATACACCATACTTATCCCAATGTATAATAAATATACCGGTACGGAATTTTTTGGTCATAATTTATATTTTAGTTATTTAATACCAATACCTTGTATATGTAAATAATATATATTATTATATATCTATCGTCCCTTAGCGGGATGTATAATAAATACATTGGTACGGACTTTTTCAATTTTTACTTAAACTCTAGTACTCTCTCCATATATAATATTATATTATTGTCCCTAACATAGTGTATATAGTAAATATAATATTGCTCGGATTTTCGACAAACTAACTGCAGACGCGCCCGCGTGGGGCCCTCGCTACAGTTCGGACTCGATTTGTGTCACGGTTCTTAATTTGAACCAAAGCGTCCAAATCCGGCAAATCGTTTTGAGAAAACAGATTTTTTGAAAAGAAGTGCCAAACATGGACTGCTTTCCCAGATACAGAGTCGCCACCTAAATATTTTATTTTGGGGGAATTTAGGAAACCCTGACTCGGTGCCAAAGGCCACGTGTCCGTCATCACCAAAGTTGCCTCGGCTCGGGAACTTGGGTACGATTGGGGAAGGTCAGCTATGAGCACCCTCTCTCGCCCGATCTGAAGATCGGCCTCTACTAACCGTGATATCCGTTTTTGAAAACGTTATGTGTTCTTATCCCGATTATTAGCCTAGAATTACTATGTTATGCGCACAGCATACAAGTATAGACTAGATTGCCTAATATGGGAATAAGCATTGCATATCCGTTTGTTTTGGAAAATGTTTTGGAATTTGCCACTCGCAAGTAGGCTAAAACACGGATTTCAATGAGTTATTTCAACTCAGGCAATCCAACCTTCACCCACAGGCATTCAAGCAATTTATATCACATAAGCAGCTAGCCTCATGGTAATTATGCTACCATGGCAACACCCACACGCATGCAAGGATGCTAAAGCATAAATACTTACATCGTACTCTGTGCCAAAACAAAGGAATCGTTAGCAATCAATGCGTGATCCAAGTCCATGTTTAAATGTCTTAATGCAACGCATGCGGAATGTCACTAGAGTAGGCTCGGCTATTCTATGAATGACATGTGAAAATGCACAAGTAGCATGTAATCAAGTTAGATTTGAAATACTAACACAGTTAGCATGATGCGCCGAGCCCAAATAGTTCTAAGATAGGCAAAAATAGTATGCAAAAATGGGGAATAAAGGAGTAAGATTGTTACCCTTGAAGACCCTCTTCACAAATGAAGTAAGGTATGCTAATTTAAACATGACCTATTACTAACCATCAAAGCAGGTAAGTAAAAGGGAGAAAGAAGTTGGGGTTGGAAGACATGCACACACTCACCCACACTTATTACAAATTCGCCCTCGCTCGGAGGGACCGAAAGAATAATACAAATTAACTAACTCGCAAGCTAATTAATTATTACAAATCACCTAATTAATTAACAAATTAACTAAGCATAAGAAAAGCAATAAAAGGGGCCTCGGGAAGAGGGTTCGATGCGCGTGTGCTCGGGTCTTGCTCGGAAGTGCACTGCCATGCATAGGCTGCCTCTGTTTTCCCTGCTCTGCCTCTTTGAAGACTGCCAAAGTCTCAGAATTGCTTCCCTGGACATTGGGAGACACCACCGGCTGAGTAGAATAGCCACCGGCAGTGGTATGTGATCATCGGCTGTTGGTGAAGCTATCGGCCACCAATGGATTGCCGGTCGGCACTAAACAATGCCGACCGGCAAAGAATGTCTGCAGAACCTGCAATTGACAGCAGCAGAGGGCAAGGCATAGCATGGAAATGCAATTCAAGCAATGTATGCACCAATCCTATCCCTTTTCATGTGTATGACTCAAAGGGACATGGTCCTTGGTTCTTGGACCATCAAGCGCGCATTTCAATGCGTGATGGCCCAAGAGACCAAGTTGTGCATTTTCATGTCAAATGAAATGCAAACCAACAAACCAAAGGGGCCCAATTCCTATAACTAGATCAAGGAACAAGGCATGCATGCATGATGCAATGCAACCTAGGCGTATGAACTAGCATGCAACATGGACAATGCAATGTATACATGCAAGCATGCAAGCAAACGTGCAAGGTAAGTATGCAAACAAGCATAAG